>DWNA01000138.1:0-37818 GCA_018249835.1 Heliconius besckei | reverse complement strand
GCTTTGACGATTGGAAAAACCGTTGGCATAAGTGTATTGTATCTGAGGGGGATTACTTTGAAGGGGACAACATAAATATTGATAAATAAATAAATATTTTTTCTTAAAAATACAAAGTCACCTTACTCGTATATATTTAAATTACCAGTCTCATAAATCATTTTATGGTACAAAATAAAATTAACTTTATTGCTTGTCGATGTTTTCAAACTAATAATGTAACATGGTCACTAATAACATATTCTTTATAAGAATTTATTGCTTTCGTAAGCTTTTTGTATGAATCATTGTTTTACTATATTATGAAATAATAATATATATATTTTTAAATATATACACATACCCTCACAAATTATTTAAAACTCTAATTATGAGTGAGCAAACCATAGACACTTTCAACAATTTTATTTGTCATATGCTATTAACCTTTAAAGGGGTAGTACACCAAAAAAATTATTTAGAATTTATCGGCTGTTCTAAATTCGTAATATTCTATAACATAATACTAGTTATATAATGATTAGTTTTAAAAAGTAGTAATAATAATTGCAATCGATATGAAGCTTGTGTTGTTTAGTTTGTGTATTAATAAAGATTCTATTAAATATTGTATATTAAATACACAGTATAGGCACATGGTTGTATATATACTGGTGTTTGCAGTTACTGTTAATAATAATTCCAGACAGACTGTTAAAATGTTCACAAATAAAAGATGTTTCATTCATTCACGAATGAACAATACAAACAGTTCATATGTAACTGTCGTACATACACAAAGCGGTTATTATAAAAAAGGGTGATAGATATCAAATACCTGTGTGTTCAACTTATTGTTCTACTGAGATCTAACAGTGGCTAGTAATACTGGACGACAGTGGTAACTTGTGGGCAGCGATGGCGCCGGCGGCGGTCACGAGGCGGCGGGCGCGTATGCCATGTCCTATTGCAACGGGAAGTTCACGTTGTTGATGATGTTGAACTCGACGGGGCGCGCGTCCAGGAATGGTACGGGCACCGCGTGCGGCGGGCACAGCAGCGCCAGTTGTGCGTCCTGCGCCGGCGCCTCCTCTTTGGGAGGCGGCGTCACGTGCTCACGCTTGATACGACTCTTAATGCTCGGCCGGTTGTTGGGGTAACCCTTCTTCTTGTACTCCAGCCAGAGTGTACGATTGTTCACACCGAACATGCGCGCCGCCTTGCAGAACCCAATGCCGCCGAAGCGCACCGCCTCCAGTGCGCGCTGAAAGTTCTCCTCCGCCTGCGGGTTGGTCGTGCGCCGGCGCTTCTGCTGCATCGCGTTTCCTCCCACGCCACCCGCTCCCCCCACGCCCTGCCCCGGCCCCTGCGCGTCACCTACGCCCCCACCCCCGGCACCACCCGCACCACCGCCGCCTCCACCGCCCACTCCGCCGCAGCTGGGCCCCGGCGCGGGCATACCGCCGCCCAGTACCTGCCCGTAGCCACCCAAATCCGCGTCGGAGTGCGAGTGCGCGTGCGCGTGTGAGTGTCCGTGTGGATTCATCACGTTGTTGAGGTACATGCCCTGGTCGGGCTGCAAGCACGCGTTCGTATATCGCGGGTACGTATGCTCCAGCATACTCCATTGGCCTGGGAAGAGAGATAAATGATTTTGTAATACAATTTATTAATACAATAATAACAAACATTACTTTACTAGAACTACTACATATTTCATTGATCTCCCTTCCCTGAAAAGCAAAACGTGTGCACTTTACCACTGTATGAAAATTGATTTTCACTTAGTTTTTTTTTGCAATTAGGTCAAAATATTTTAATAAATTTTTAGTAATAATACACAATATATTAAATATAAAAAATGTAAATAATAAATAGATAAAATAAATATCATTTTAATATATCTAAATGTCTCATACTAGACAGTATTATTAACTTTTCCATTCATTTTTAGATAGGTTGAGAATATCTTCCATTCATGGCATGTAATAAAGAATCAATTGGGCTAAATTTTTCCAAAAATATCCCTGCTTCATTTATTATTACCTCCTCCTATTATTATTTTTATTATCTCCTATTTATTTATTTTTCGGTTGAATAAAAACAGACGAAGAAGATGAAAGACTCACTAAAAGTTTTTTATAAAATTAAGTTAAAATATCTTTATAAATTTTTACGACAATTCGAAAACACAGTATCAATGATACTGGTTACGTAAAAAGCACGAGGGCCCCCGGAGGGCATGTATGAAGAGGTTAATGATAGTGGACGAGGCGAAAGAGATATGTAGAGACCGTAGAGTTGGGCGCTCCGTTCTCTCTGACTACCCCACTAGGAATAAAGCGTGAAGTTAAGTCAAAATTGTGCGGACGGAGAAGTGTGAAATTAAACACAGTCAGATTATATTGAGAAGAAGTGCAAAATATCAACGTGTTGTTAAAAATGCCTAAACATAACTAACATACATTACTATAAGTTTATGAAAGTAATGAAAGTATATCATTTGAAATGATATACTTTCGTATAAACACAGTTACACAGTTGTACATTGTTGAAAAACTACTACAGTAGGCTCAATATGTATAAATAGTAAAAAATATTATTATTATACTAACGCCACCGCTGTTACAGATACGATTTTTAAGTGCAGGTTAGGTTAGAAACTTTTCAATTTTAAAATAACTGACCTAACCTAACCAGCACTTAAATATCCGTATACCTGCGGGAGTGTTAGTATAAAAATACCAAAGTCACAGTATATAATCTTAATTTTTCATTGTTTATTTTTTAACCCCCGAATATATGGAAAAAATATTCAAAGACAAAATACTTTATATAACATAATAAATAAAGATTCATTTTATTGACATCTTTTAAGATTCTAAGCTCTGTGGTCACAACGCGTATTGGTAGATTTTGCTGTAAAAGCGACCAGTAAGGGCCAGCGCTTAAAGAGCGCAAGAAAAATTATGAACTAACGATTTTTACAACCTTATAGTGACATCCATACCTATATTATAAAATCGAAAGTAACTCTGTCTGTCTGTATGTCTTTTACGCAATCAGGGCCTAACCGCTAATTTAATTGTGATAAAATACTCATATAGATATACCTGAGGGTCTCGGGATGAACTTAGGATCCTTTTTTTTCTCATATTTGTAATATTATCGATATATACCAATATATTAAAATACTTATTAATTTGACATGCAATTTATTCCGCCGTGTTAATAACAACCGTCGTTATGCGACCGTTGCTAAGCAACGACTTGTAAAGTTTGTTGTTAGAAAACGTCACCCAAAATGCGCTTACGCATCCCTCTTTTGAAAACTGAACATAATTTCATAAATATATTTAATAAATATTCGTATAGTTCAAGCGGGCGTAGCCGCGTTCGGGTCCACTAGTATTATATAAATCTTCACCACTTAGATGCATATAATCATTTGAAAGTATATACGCACGTATACATAATAAAGACAATAATATAATATATTATATAGACGTTTAAAAACATAAATACTGTATAATAAAATATAATAATCATAATATACCAAGATGAATCTATGGAACCCAAATTATATCCTAAAAGACATTCCAGAGTTTTTACAGACCAGTTTGATGATACTGATCTGATTGATATATAATTGTTAAGTTTCATAAAAATATAAAATGAAGAAGTGGGTGAAATTAAGATTATACATTTTTTATTACATAGTCACAGAGCATCTAACCCAGGGGTTCCCAACCTTTTCTTGCTCAAGGACCACTTTTATATCAATATTGCTAGCAGGGACCACTCTGTGGGTATAATCAATATAAACTGTGATAATGAAACACAATTTTTAATTTGAGGCCATCGTGGCGAAGCGGTACATGCGTGTGACTGTAACGCGAGGGTTGTGGATTCGATCCCCACTCGAGGAAATGAAACCAGACAGAGTCAGATAGAGTCACATTTGTATCACACAAATTTTTAAATTGTTTTAGTACTAAGATACTTTTTTAAAAATGTGATATCACAATATTAGAGTCTCATCACCCCACCATTGGTATTAGAAAATTATACTTAGTCACCGCCTCGAACCTTTTAACATGACGTGACTTAATATACGGATGGCCCCTAAATACAAATATGCCATCAAAAAACTTAAATGATGATTGACAAGCAAAAATAAAAGATATGTAACAATTATGCATCATAAAAATGAGGCTTACCTTGTGACATACCAACAGCAGAATTCGCATCCATAGCAAGTTGATCTATATTAATGCTTGATGATTCTCCAGTCTAAAAGGAAACATACAGTTGTATTGATAAGTTTCTAATGTTTGAAGTCGATTAAAATCATTTCTATGTAATATTATTTTAAAGCTTATGACAAATTATGAAAATTCGCAAATCGTATTATTCATGTTTCCAAAATATATCATGAATTAAATTTACATTTAATTAAATGAATTAAATTTACATTTAATTCATGATATTATTGTGACATAGTATAGAAGTGTCTTAATGTATATATAGATGAGATGGTAATAGAATCAATCTTTTCTTCAAGGTATATTTAAAATATTCCTTTTCTGATTTTGATACAAGAATTTAATGATATTCTTGTATCAAAATCCGTAAAAAGGGGCCATCCATAAATTACATTTTACATATTTAATGGGTTGGAAAATTATGTTGGTTTACACAAATTTCTTGTTTGCTTAGCTATTATATTATATTTGTGATGAAACAGCATTTGTCACCTTGTGGTTGGAGCCTTTTCATATTTCATTTAATTATTCTCTTACATATGCCTTTATAACTAACTAGACATAGAACTAAAAAGATAATGTAAATATATATAAATCTTAGATTAAAAGTACCTGCTGTGAGTTGTCTATCCGTTCATCCATTTCTCTACGTTTCTGTTGTGGCACACTGCTTAATGTGACTGCCTCACGCATCAATTCCATACTTTGTCCACAATCATTGCTTCTATTGTCATCCACACCCAAATTTCCCATTGAGCCCGTAGAACTCATTCTACGTCTGAACAAAAAAATAACATTAAAATAATAATCTTAGAGACATGCAGCATTTGACTCTAAATGCTTTGCTTCTGGGTTTAACTCTGGAAAATGAATTCATTTTGAATTTGAATTGGAAATGGAATGTCCAAACACTTGTTGCCCTCTGTTATCCTGCCATCTGCAGGATACTGCATGAAGCTAAAATTTTTTTTATCAATTACTTAAAAATGTATAGTATTTACCTTTTTGGTTTCAAATTGGGTGAGGGTGTGGAAATTGAAGGTCTCAGTGTTTCATTTGAATTTTCAGCAGTAGGCAAGTCGGCCGATGAACCTTGAGATCTGGTTAATGATGTAGAGTCTGGCATTTCTGTTAATCCTTTGATTTTTAATATTTTTGCTGTTTCTAATACCTATAAATGGACACAAATATATATAAAAAATGCTCTTAGATATAGAATAATGTTTGAGTTTTAGTTGTATTTAAAATTAAGTATACCTGTGGTAATTGCTCTTCTGTGACATTTACTTCTCCATAATACATAAAATCTACCATTGTTCGTAAATCATTAAATGTAACATCCTTCAAAATAACTATTGGATGGTGTGAAGGATTATCAATAAATAGTGACTGTAAAAAAAACATTTAATATTATATTTATCTTTAAAAGAACTACAAAAAGAAATTAAAAGGCAGTTCCAGTGCAGCAGCAAAGAGACTGATAGTAATAATGATGGTTGTGGGTTGAACTAAATTAATTTAATTTCTTTAGATTGGCACAAAGATAGTGGCAAATTTGCCCCGCCTAGAGTAGACAAATTTGATGTGATGCCAAAAAAATATTTAAAAAAATTAAAAAGGAATAAAAAAAATCAAACTCACATGAAAATATGTACTACATGCCGACAACACCACTTTATGTGCAACTAAATGTTGACCTTCAGCAGCTAGAGTCACATCTACTAAGTTTTTTGTAGCCAATAATGTACCAAACATGGATATAAAATTTGGTTGATGGTTATTCCATCGCAGACTATACTGCTGAGACATCTGTAAACAATATTGTAATAAATATTATTATTATTTGAAACTTTTGTGGTGCAGAAAAACATCATTTGGTTTGATGGAGTTTAAGTTCCATATGTGGGATCATACAATACGGGATACAGTGAAAAGCTAAAAAAATATTAGTATTCATAAAAAAAATATAATATTAAATTAAATAAATATATACCTTTATGTCATATGGTCTGCCCCCTCCAGAGTTAATGTTTATCTGCAAATTTAAAATATAAATAATGATTCAATAAAGTTATTCGATTTTTATACTTTACACTAAAAATATATCAATTTAGATTTGGTATAGATAATTAAGCAATTCACCATTTGCAATGGAAAAACAAATAATTAGAATATTTGTTATTTAATGTAACATAAAAAAAACATTGAGATACAACATATAAATAATCTAAATAACTGTCATTTGAAAATTTCAGATTCATTAATCAGAGAATTGTTATATCATTTATACTAATAGATATTTATTAAATTTTATTTTCCAACCATAAAATTGATAAAAAGAATGATACACAACATTTTCGCATTGCACTACTATATTAGAACAAAATAGTTTATCATTCCATTTTACTAGATCAGCTTTGTTTCCCTTAAAGTATCCTTACAAAATTTGTTTATTTGTAAATTTAATCAAATAATTATAGAATTACAGTAGTACAGTACAGTAAGAATGTCAGATTAAGTTGTGGTAAGATTTTTTTTCATTTATGTATGTGACCACACTTTAATTTGTTTTTTTATGTATGTACATTGGTAATAGGATACATGTTTTGATATGAATATGTACTTGATCTAGTTGAAACATAAACACATTAAATTGTCATATACAATCTAGATAAAAAGTAGCAAAATTAGGGTGCTTCTTTTTCGAAACTTTGAGATCCTATTCTATATTGTTTTAATTAGTCACAACAAAACAATTGTGATCAAGTCGCAAGCTTAAAGTTATTGTTCATGTTTACTTATGGGTAAATATTGCTTGAAATATATTAAATATACATGTATACCTTCGCAGAATTATTTTAATATGACTGATAAATCACGCATCTAAGGGGGAGCAAAAAAGCAACAAGACAATTGATATTCTCGATCTAATTGCACATTAATACACTAGTATACAATCTAATGACGCAAAGATTAATCTGAATTAATATATTTAAATATATATATATTACACTTACCAATGATTGAATTTCCCGAAAATATACAACAAGCAACCCACGCTAAAATCGCTAACAATGACTACCAAAGAACCCACGCCAACTAGTGTTGCTATTATTTAATTTTTCTATTTACTATAATATTATATCATTTACTTCCATTGATCATACAAGAACTGTTTTAAGTAAAGTAATAAACAATTTTATTTAAGAAAATTCGATTACAAGACGTCGATTAATCTTGTAATTGTTAAATGCCAATAATGTACTCACTACCGATTATATACTATATGCCATGAAATGTCACTGTACTCGATAGTCAAACAAAAAAAAGAAGAGTACTACTATAACTTGATGAATTAAGTAATGTTAATTTATTTATTGAATTATTTTAATATCATTAAATTGAAAACTGAATAAACTACACATTTAATGTTATGCTCGCCAATTATTACCAATTACTTTAAAAATACGAACCATAGGTAACCAAAGTATCGAGTTAATATTTGATATAATGTTCCCTACTACACTACTTACAAGTTTTAGTTAGAGTAAATTTAATTTGGTATTAATATACAATATTTTTTATATTTTAAAGCGAAAAAATATATATAGTAAAATATTGTATAAAGTGATCACTACCAATACCATTGTTATAAGTGAATAATAATTATTAATTAATTAATCAGTCGGTTACACTGTACAGTACTACACTTTACACTAGTCTGTGCTGGACTTTATGCAAGATGTCATGTGTATAATGGGCCTGCCATAAAAACAAATGAAAACGATACTTATTATTATTTAAGACGAAGTATTAGTGATTCACATTTGTTTTTGCTGTCCTATATCAAACACCGTAAGTTATTATGTTTTATTACTGAAGTGCTTAATATATACGAGCGTATTTAATAAATAAAAGTCTAAATGATGGTCAGAAAGAAATATTTTACTACTATTGTAATTGATAAGAAAATATATTATTTCGGTGCGATATTTTTAAAAATTATTTTGTTTCTTTCAAATTAGGTTACTGTTAACATGTTTCTTTTTGTTTATTTGATTTGACCTTCGGTCATCAGAAAGGTCATAACAGTTTATATAATTTGTATTCTTTTTTCTTTTGTTTCCCATTTGACGCTCATATGATCTAGATATTGTTCGTCATTAATCGTTCATTGTCCTTGTTTACTGCGAATGCTGTTCAAAACATACTTGGCTGTTAACAAGCAATAACATCTATTTTACTCCTCTGCTATTTATAAGAATTGAATTTTTTCAAGCTCACTGCTCACACATTTGTGTAAAAAATTTATTTCATTCAAAATATTGAAGGTAAGATCGAACCTATTGATTTTATAATATTTTAGACACTAGTTATATACTGATCTTATGTATATCTAATATAACAAATATTATTTACTTGTTACTAATTGACATATCTGATTCCAGTAAAGTATAACATTTTTTATTTAATAAAAATAACGAAAATTACTTTTTTTCCAGTAACAGTATGGAGTGTATTTATCTTATATATTTAGTTAATATATTATAATAATCATATTAAATTGACATGTAATAAAGACAATTACTTTGTCCTTACATTTTGAATGTTTCTTATCTTCATATTTTGCAATACAATATATAAATAAACATTATTAATTATATAATATAATTATTATATTAAAATGTACCTCTAATTTTTAAAATAATATATAATGGTGAAACAGGAAGAAATAAGAATATATATAATTAAAAATATAAATGTTACTGTTTCTACAAAGGATATCTGTACAAGATATTAATAACTACAATTTATCTAATTGCAATGTCAATAAAAAATTACTAATATTTGAATAATTAGTGTTTACAGAATCATTAAAAAGAAATTTTAGATAGTCCTTTGTATTTGTCATAACAAAAATGAAGTAACAGTGTTAAAAAAATATGATGTAAAACTATTTTTCACATAATAAATATTTTATATATGTTTCTTCCAATCCAAACAAGATTGTGATATTTTGTCAGTATCCTAATTTGTAAGATAAACAAATAATTTACAAAAACAGATAACAATAATTCTTATTGATATTAAAGACTGAATTTAATTACAGGGTATAAGTAAATTAACCATGAGTAAGTTGTGCAGACAAGTATCAATTGAGTCACCTGGACCCACCCTGAGGGAATGTGTATTTAGTTTTGATGTACCTGTACCAGATGTTCCAATGTACGGAGCTAGGATACGAGTGGTCTATGCTGGGGCTTGCTATAGAGCTAATAGAACTCGATCAGCTTCAGTATGTAGCACTTCTTCAGTTTCATCTATTGGAAGCTTAACAGGAGAAATGGAAAGTTTTGGCATACATACATCTACACCTGCACATATAGGCCTTAGAGATGGAGCTTTGTTTCCAGGCTATGAAGTTGCAGGTGTAGTGGACGCTATCGGAAAGGCTGCTGAATCTGTGGACGGCATCACTGTGGGAACCAGGATAGTGTTATATCCTTATGAAGGTGTACCACATGGATATGCGGATTATATTGTGGTACCAGATTTTAAATGTTTAGTGCCTGTACCGGCAGAATTGTCTTTAAGTGTGGCTGCAATGCTCCCTACAGGAGCCCTACTTGCAACTAACACAGTAAAAACAGCTACTGAGTGTTTGAACAGGATTTTGGAAGGACCCAATAAGAAGGATAAAGCTACAGTCCTTATTGTAGGGACGGGTGGTCTTGCACTTTGGGCTTTGCGTATAGCTACCCATTATTTTAAGAAATTGTCTTATCACGACCGCGTTCACATATCGGTCGCTACTTTGAAGGATGAGGGATTCCTGCTCGCTAAAGAGGAAGAAGAGTATGTATAGCTTAAAATCAAATTATCGATGTTTATGTTATTTAAGTAAAATCATTAACAATATTGTTTTTTAATCCAGTTTGAAAGTAGTGCAATGGTCTGAAGATCTATACGAACGGCAATTGGTGGAGCGTACGACCGACGCTTGTGGGGGACCTGTCGACGTCGTAATGAACTTTGGCACCACTTCACGTTCTTTGCATCGCTCGCTTCAGTGCCTGGCCCCGGTAAAAATATCCTATGTTATAATAAATTGTCTAACTTTGAAACGTTTGTTACTAATAACATTTCAAAATTTTTTTTGTATTTAAAAAATAATCAGCTTCACTCTATATTCCGCACACAGCAGGGTAGACAGAGGTAACCTAGTGTTAAGACACTCGGTTCCCTACTTTTAGTTACTTGCCAAATTCTGGAGGCATTGCGTGTTGAAGGGCGGAACTCAACGCCGCCCTCTCTCTCTGCCACTACACCAGAGTGAAGAAACGGAAATACACATTTAAATAAATATATCATTTGTTGATTTGATTTGTTATTTTACTTTTTTTTATATATTTTATGCATAAGCTAATATTACATTATGATTTAGGGTGGAATGGTGTTAGTCACTGAAGATGTTGGTGAAAAGTTATTGCCAAAATTTGCAAAGAAAGCTGAAGATTTGAATGTGAATATAGTAGTTGTTCCCAATGGCACCATTGAACAGCTCAAAGAGTTGGTACAGCTGGTCGCTAAAGGAGAGGTGCGTATTCATATATATTTTTATTTAACTTTTAGGTTAAAGAGAGAGTCTAGCGTCAAGACAGTGGTCAAATTCGAGACATTGCGCATTGAATGGCGAAGCTCAACACCGCGCTGTCTTATAAGCACGTATTTATTATCACATTCTGTAATTAATCATTGAATGTAATCACATTAATTATATAAAACCATTATCAAACTAGATCCAAAAACATCGGATACATTTTGGGCTTTTCAATTACTACTGACTGTGATATGGGGCTCATGTATATAGCAAGTGACCTTAGAAGAGAACAATGGGCCTTTTGATTTTTTTTATTTAAAAATGAATGAGTAACAAATTTTCATCTTCTTATTAGTTTTAAGTCATTTCGTCCAATAACTAATAATATTAAATCTCAAAATAATTACGTTCAAACATGTCGAATACGCTACATTTAATAAGAGCAATGCTACTAGAATTGCATATATATTAAAATATCATACTCAACACGCAATGCCACCAGAATTCGTCTTAACACTAGGTTCCCTCTGCCTACCCTGCTGTTTGCGAGATACAGCGTGAAACTGATTTTAAATATCATTATTATGTGATGTGAAATTATCCTTTTCTAAAATTATTTTATATAATATTTACGTACAGTGTAAAATTAAGGTCAAGGCGAATATCCTGCGAACAAATAATCGTAAATAGTTTAAACATGCGACGCGCGTCCTTCTGCTTTTAAAGAGTCTCTATTATTACTTACGTATCACACGCATGCTTAACTCACGGTTTTCCTATGTATTGTAGGTTCTCCTATGTCTTGTTTAGTCATGATCTATTTATATAATTATTTTCTTTCTATACTTGTCTAATTTTAGGACCTACCAACATTCTAGTCAGCTTCACTCTTTATTCCGTATATACTAGGGTCGAGAGTGCTTGGGATTACGTGTTGAGTGGCGGAACTCAACGCCGCATTCATTGGTCCGAGTGAAGATGAAACCCACAGCCAAATAAACATTTGGACCTGTATTTTTCACCTATTAAAATCAGTTCAAAAAATTTCTCTACTGAAATTGTCATATACATATGAACAAAGATTTGTATCTACGACCCTCGCGTTCTTACTGTGTCAAAAAGGCGATAAATATACATCGATTAATTCAATTTACTCTTTTCGAATGACATGGGCAATTTAGATAAAAAATAATATTCTTATATCAAATTTACAAAGTAATTAACAATGTAATTGTAACATTTATAACTTTTCCATGAATAATATTTTCTTAAAATCTGATAAATAAATCAGATTGTTTGTTATTCATTTATATTTGTTGTTGTGAGGGTAAACTGATATAGTTGCCTGGTCATGATATGATAAATGTGATGTATGATATGAATTATCTATATATTTATACGTTAATCTATACATATAATAAAACTGTATCTCGCTGTCTGTGCGTTTGTTCACGCTAATCTCAGAATCTGTTTAACCGACTTAAATGCAGTTTTCACTATTGGCAAACTTCTCTTAACATTTAGTGTCATTTAGTGTTATGTCAATCAGTTTATAAATAAAAAAGTTATATTAATATATAATTAGTAAAAGTAAAAGGCGTTAATAAACTCTTAAGTTAAGTACTCCAAGTAACAGTTTTTTTTATTTTGATTATAAAAACAATAGTGCTCTTTTTAGTTTTGTATTACCATCAAAAGTAAGTGATATCGTTCATAGTGATTAGCATTTTTGTATTATTATTTTTTAAATTATGTTTAATAATTAATCCTCTTGCTATCAAGGCTATTAATAATACTGAAACGCTTATTACCTTGTGTTTAAATATCTATTAAATTACCTATTGTACAATTTCAAGCACCTCAAACGATCACTACAATCAATAGATTTATAATAAAATTTGATTAATCAATACAACCTATTTTGTAGTTATCACAAAATCAATAGATAGATAAAAGTAATGTTAGGAGTTAGTAATGGCCCTCATTATAATAATGATATGAAGTAAACATTTCAACTTAGAGGATGACGTTTATTGCTTTGATTGACTTTTCGCCTTGTCTAGTATCTCATCTCTCTGTCATTCTTATTCTGTAATGGGTATTTGCACTGTAATGTGTACGAGCAAATGTGAAGCTGTGCTGACGTATCGTCCTGTCATCAATGTAGCCATGACACCGTTTACCCAGTTACCGTTTAGCAGCAAATACGCCTTCTATATTCCATATCTTCCATCTCAACTTAACATACTTCTGACTCAATTATACAAAAAACTAATATGAAACTAAAATAAAGTATTATACAATATACTATAATTATAATACTAAAATATCTATATAGGTAATGCAAAGGTAAAATTATTAGGCATTGGATGTTGAGTGGCGGAACTAAACGCTGCCCCGAGTGGAAATCGAATCGCGTTTACAGTAGAACGCCTGTGCCACTGCGCCATAAGTCCGTGACTTGCCTGAATTATTTTCATTGTTTATGAATATTTATATGATTACAGATCGCGCCGCCGCCACACTCAGTGTATCCGGCAGAGGAAGCTCAAGAGGTTGTAAGAAAACTCTGCAATTCCGAGATAAAAGGTCGCGCCATACTCAAATTTCACAACATTGATTAGTTCATCGCCAACAACCTCATATACGAGTAGTAGTGTCCACCAAATATTTTAGCTATACTTAAGTTACCTAACCGCAGCTTCTTATCTTAGTTATATATTCCATGCCATCATAAAGATTATCTCATTTTTGTCAATGCATGGCTTCTATAGTAACTACCTATGAAGTAGAAAATATTTGATGTTTCGATTTGTACAGGTTCACGCGGTTCCTCTAATGTTTACAAAACATAGAATAGATTTTAAATGTTATAAATGTCTAAATGTTACCTAAACCAGGGAAGATGGGCTATAAATTGCCATCAAAATTATAATTTCTTCTTAATATAATCAAGCATGTTATATTAAAATGGAATTATTAGGCTTTTTCAAAGAGTGGCCTAGACTATTGGAAGTATTTATGGAAACTTTGAAAATTCAATCAAAGTATTTTACCATATCATTGTGCTACAAATATTTTATTTGTTCAATGAAAGTAAATTGGTCTCGCTCGCTTTGTTTTTTCGTTTCGTCGCGCGCAATTGATTTCAATTTACTTTTGACATTATTAATGACAATTAGATTTGTTTTTCTTAGTGTCGCTTTTGCGATGTTACCATGTTTGTATAATAGACCATTTTTCTTTCCGAATTAAGCGAAATCATTATATGTACTATATTTCGAAACATCTGATTGTGTTATTTATTAAGTGAGACTTGGACAAACAATTTTATATAAAATGCTATATGCATTTTATATAAAATGGAAATTAAGGTTTTTAACGTTCTGAATTACGTACACATGAAAATTGTATGTCTTGCCAATCAAGCTATAGTTAAGAGTATGAAATTTCAATACGTAAATTTCAATATTTCTTTGGAAAAAAATATTAGAGTGATATTTAATAACTAATAAGTAATGCAAAACAAATTTATTTTGCAAATACAAATATGTTCAATATTGACAGTTTAATTTAGTTAAGATATTAGCATAGATTTATTATTCATATATTTTTCTATGGCCTTATTAAAATATGCACATTTATTTTATAATTTCCTATTTGACAAATTCAAATATTTCTAACATCACGAGCCATATTATATATGTATGTCGATAGATTTACTTCCTTTAGTGCTTTGTAAGCTTTAGATACATTTATGCTATTGCATTGCTTTTTTGTATTGGTTTATTTGAAATAAAAAAGAAATATATAAATAATTATATGCAATTGAAAATAAAATTTTCGAATTTATTATATTTTTAATCAAATTATTTATATTTATGAGAGATCAAAATTTTTTACTGCAATATTTTAATTAGTTGCTACCAAAAATATTTTGGAAACGACCAAAGAAAATGTCTTCTTTATATTGCACTTTATTTGCCATATTTTATTTATTGTAAGATATTTCGACATTTTGAAAGGATTTTCCTATTTTTATATACAAAATGAAATATTTTTATTTTACATTATAGTAAGAAAAGCTCACAAATTTTGTCACAAATAAATGTAATGTTGTATGTAATTAGTTAGGGTTTTTTGAATCATATAAAAAATATAGATCCGCACAAAGTATGCGTCAATTAAGTTATATATTTGGGTAATACAGTCTTGATATGAAAGTAACGTAACTTAAAATTTAGGTTACTGTCATACACAAAGTAGGAAATAAAAAGTTAATATTTCGTAATTATCTAGTCAATGATGTGTTTATATTTACATACTTGTAGCGTAGAGTGACGAGAAATTCAATTGGGAACTTTCAATGGTATTTTTTTGTAACTTTTAAATATTGTATTGTAGGCATAAGAATCGCTATGTTAGTCTGTAATAAACATATTTTTAGGAATTCAACCTATGTATCTGTATTTTGTTAACTTGAATAAAATACATAATTTATACTTGTGTTTTTCTTATGAGTCACCCTTTTATTATTAGAACGATAAGTTCAATGTGTATTCGTTATTAAGAATCAAATTGAAGATGTTAATATCTTATTTTTGTCAAGTTTTTATTTCATTTTCATACGGCCCTGCTACTATATTAGCTTTGTGTAATATAGTTTGTATACATATAAATATTAATAAAAATAAATAATAATTATATTTGCCCAAGGAAAATAATTTTTTTGATCACCATACATAAGTAGATAGATTTGGATGATGATAACTTATTACTATGTGTTACTCATTTCATATTGATTATATGAAAAATTGTTAATATTATTTCAAATATATTAAGGTCTTATTTATTTATTATTTCGCGTTGTTTTTAGCGATGGTAATATATAACATTACTTCACTCACAAAGAAAACTAGATATTAGTATCCTTTATTATGATTAACAGTTCTCAACTCCTTAAAAAGGTGTAAATATTTAAAATTTTCAACACTGGCGTCTGTAGAAGGCGTTTCAGGTTTCTTCTGAACCTTCGTTCCCCATATATCGATCACTGATCGTATTTCTTCATTGGTTGCCGCGTGTAATACTATTAGTACAAAAGAATTACCGACACCGCCTTTCTTGATGTTCGCGCTCGCGCCACACGACTTGATAGCCACGTTATCAACATGTATATATTCAATGGAATGGCCAGGAAATTGATTTTCATACACATATACTTGACCTTCGTTTATAGAAACAGGACGATTTTCAACCACGGCCGAATCCATATGTTTTAAGTGGCTATGCCACGTTCCCATTTCCACTGGCATTTTCGTTTTTTCGCAAAACAACCTCGCCTCAGTGCAGGTTATTAAAAGTAACATTTTTAATACGTCCATGTATGAGATTTCACTTGTTAATGAATCTTATACGCGCTATCTAACATTCAACACCTGCCAGCTATTGTTTCAAGAACAATAGATTTCAAATAAGAATCCATAAAAAAAATCAAATATATCAATAAGGGGTAATCACAAATAAAAACCCATTTTACATTAACACTACATTTATTTAGAAATAAAATTTGGTCCCTAAAAAGACAATTTCATTTTACAAAATTATATAATAACATCGAATAAATTTTTACATTGGACCAATACAAACGTAAATGATTTAACACAAATTAAGCTTCGCGATTAATACCGACTACCATGTCCGAGTCCGCCATAAATAAGCTGTTAGACCATCTTTGGTGCGCCATCGTATCGTTCATAATAATCACCCAAAGTATAAAAGAGAAACACATTTAAAATAACGTCGATAATAATATATTTTTTACATAATAATATAATATCACTACAGTATCGATTTCATAATATATCTTAATTATTTTAGCCAAGCTCGTACAAAATGGAACGCTAATCTAGCTAACTCTTCAATGGTTACACAAATTATATACTGCATCAAAATGGCAATAAAAATATATATAAAAAAACCTTATTTTTGTATATTTGTTAAGGACATGAAGTAAATACCATTTATAGTAAAGCACTAGTAAGGCTTGATTATATTGTAGAATAGCCTATTTGATACAAAAGTAAGTACAATATACATATTACAAAATAAATGACGAATCATATTCATTAATATAATAAATCTATATCAACTTCTATGAAAAAGGCGTTGATTTAAATGAAACGAGTATTGTTTCTAGCCTTGTTATATGTAACTCAAAACTGAAATATATAGAAGGTAAAGTTTGTTAAAAATAACTGAAATATACAAAAGTGGTGAAAAATCAAGTATAGTTTAACAACATTTTAGATACAGCTGTAAAAGCGATAAATCTTTTAAATTAAACCACAAAAATGTGTTTTTTAAGGCACAGACCAATAAAATTTATTTAAGGACGGAAATGTCTGTCTCAAAGGCACTTTTACATTCATATAAACTGGCTACCATCACTGTATATAATAAGACATTTTACCAGGCATAAAACATATGTAAACAAAAATATAAGGTGTTACAATAAGATAATAATTGCCGTTTTTAATTGAAATTAAAAAATATATATAAAGGATACATTAAGTTTTCTTTTTATTTAATAAAATATAATGTCGTATATATTATAACAACAAAGGTTTTTTCTCCGTGGACGGACATTTCGAGATTATTCTTAGTCAATATATAATATAACAAGCCGCCACAACCGACATGCAACGTTATTTTATAGTAAAACACAATTAGCACAAACAAAAAGTCTTTAAGTCAATTGATAACTTCTAAACATATTGTAAAGCAGATAAAAAATATTACATATTACTATTTCGCTTTACATTCATTTAAAAGTAAATTAGTTACATTATGTTAAGCATTCTCATTAAAATGAGTTTTAACATTAAATTGTTAGTTTTCTAAGTCACAAAATATATTATTCTTAAAGACCATATTTACTTATTATTAACATAAGTTTTATCCCCCACGCACCGCCCAAATTTCAAAACATGGCATGTTGAGTGGCGGAAATCAACTCCGAACTCCGTAAAATAATTCGAGTGCAAAAAAACACTTTTAAGTTAATTTTCATGTTTTCAATAATATGTATAAAAATTTGATATGTGTTTATTTTGTATAATAAAAATGTAAGTTTCTCGTATAGTATAAAGTGCAGAATGCAGGTGTATGTGATATTTTTCTTAATTCAATTTACATATGTATAGTAGCAGCGGTGTAACGCGCCTCGCCGCGACGCCAACTCCATTGGGACGGACGGTACTGGAATTCAAAATGTATATTAAAATTTATTTATTATCACGCATTTCAGAGACAATGAGGCTTGTTGATTTGACATTTACTTTGTATTCAAACGTATCATTATTTAGGTAGCAAAAAGCTACAGCAGCTATAATTTGATTAAAAACAATCCTATCGAAGTTACTACTAATTTCTTTAATGATTCATATAATGTAATTAATATAGACAAAAGAATCGAGCCTTATCTTCCATGGAACCTATATAACAATGTCTGTTAGTCCCTCAGTAACGAATCATGTATTTACTCTAGTCTACACCTTTTGCTCTCGCTTACTTCCAATGCTTAATAATAACTTTTAAATAACATTGTGTATTTAAAAGTAATCACTGGTACAGCGATAAGGTTGCCTTATAAAATTTATTCTTCTTTTCACTTTACAACTTTTTAATTGATGTCATATTATTAAACGCAACGATTGTAGGTTCGATGCCCGGTCTGGGGAATGAATTATTTTAATTTCCTCACTCTAATAAGAAGATAAAACATAGCTTTGATTTTTTTATTATAATAAAGATATAGCGTTTTGGCATTCAAGACGCAATATCTTTATTATAATAAAAATTAGTTGGAAAAGGGGGAACTGAGGATGGGAAGCTAAAAAAAATACCTTAATCAGCAGCTGGCCACTCCTCGTATGCGGATTTTTAAAGGCATACAGCACCCAAGCGGCCAGACAGCATATCATCGTTATAACGAGGAAGGCGGCCACCACGCCGCCGACGGGCGACGCGTACTCCGCTGGCGTTTGTACTGGATACTTGATCTTTGACACTAGCGTTGATTCCGGTTCTGCTGCAAAAAAAAAATTACAAATTCCTTTCGATATCTGAAAAAGTAAGTGGTTAGTTTTATTAATGCTATTTCAAGGACGGAGGAGATGTGAAAGTTAAGACGTAGAATGAAAAACTGTTACTTTTTCAAAATTTCCCTTAGTGCTCTCATAAACTGAATAAAAATTTTCTAAGTGCAATAGTTTTTTCTGTTTGTTCAGTTACTCAGGAACGAAACTCTAGTCTTTTTTTAAGTCTTTTTAATCTACAATTACATTTATTTGCTTCATGCTGGCAACCTACTTTTATGACATCTGGTTTCTCATTGAGAAAGTTCCATTCCTCACCTTCTGCCGAACTCTTAGCACTGCGTATGGAGTGACAGATCGAAAGTGTCATGTCGAATCATAAATAGTCCACACTACGTACGTATAAAATATATATATGGTCGACTTACAGTGTAAACCTGCTAACAGCCTGTTAAGCAAATCATTAAGAATTAATATATATATATTTTTAAAAACTATGAATATGTAGGTATTATGTATTAGGTGTTTGATATCACCACACATATAAATAAAAAATAAACACGAAATAAAAACCATAGGCGCAGTGGGACAGCTTCTGACAGTAAATACGGTGCGGGTTGCGGGTTCAATTCCCCGCTCTATTAGACGAGGGTTCCCCTTGTTAATACAAAGTACATACCAGCATTGACGACGGCCGTGTCGTGCGTGGGACGCGTGTCCGTGGTGTACGCGGTGTTGCCGTCCGCCGGCGGGTCCACGTGGGGCTCGGCGGGACACGCCGATTCATTTGATATTGATGTTCTTTCACAGTCTAAAATTAAACATTTAATGTGTTTATAGAAAATATACAATTTTACAGTGTAATAATTTTTATTAAAAAAAAGTTAATAACCTTTTCATTTTACAAATTTTATAACATTTACAAGAAACTCACTTCTAATTAACCAGTTTTGCTTGTTGCGATCAGTTCCACTGGAGCATTTTTTAATATTATCACACCAAGTACACTGTAACAAATATTTATTTTATTAAATTAGTAAAGAAAAATATTTTTTCTGAATGAATGTATTAATTGCTAATAATTTTATATTTTTTTTCATCCACCATCAATCTGAATATTTACATTTTATACTTACATTGAACCCAGTATCGTGGTTAACGCACTCTTGGCACGTGTTGTACTGCAGACACGTAGGCAAAGCCACTAACTTTAATATAGTATTATTTGTAATTTCGTGATTCTTGAACGAAGCACGGTGGTATTCATAGATTGTTTTACGCCTTACATCTGTTGGAGAGTTCATATCGTATAAAAAAATGTATTATATTATTAAAGAGACTTTCGTGTCGTCTGAATGTAGAGGCGATGGATGTAAGTTCGTTTGTTTGCTCTACCTAGATAGAGCGCAGCGTTGAGTTCCGTCACTCAATATTTGCATATGAAAATAGTTTAAAAAATTTGGCGGAAATTGGGGAATAAAGTGTCATAGCACTTCACACGTCCCAGCAATGCGCGGGAAATATTATTAGTTGTTTGGCATATTTTAAATAAATGTTGCGTTAAAAACATATTTTATAATGCACCTGTTAAAGACAAAACATACTTGAGAAAATTTGTAATGAAAAAAAAATTGTAAAAACTTGTTATTAAGGAAGCCGTCGTGGCGTAGCGGCACAAGGGTATAACTGTAACGCGACGGTTGTGGTTTCGATCCCCACTCGAGGAAGTGAATATTTATCTACGTTTATATTTCCATTCCCTCGTTCTGGTGTCGAGGCAAAGCGCGGCGTTGAGTTCTGCCACTCAACACGCAATGACGCAGAAAGTGGGGAACGGAGTGTCTTAATTAGTTCTCTGCCTACCCTGCTGTGTGCGGCATACAGCGTGTAGTTTATGCTATTAAAGTTTTAATGTTCAAATTTATTTTAAATGAAAAGCCATAACAAGAGCAATATCTTAATGCAAAAAAAACCTTATAATATAAACGTAAAAGAATAAACAAACGTTAAAACAAAAAACACAAAAAAATTCAAACTACTTACGGAAAAATATTTTATCACTCAAATAAGCGTCACTGATCCCCACTTTGACCGGATGCTGCGTATCATTTATATCCTGTACCAGCATCGGTATATCTTTGTATGCAAATATTATATCACCGTTGCCGTATAGGGTTGCGGCGAAAGTGAATTTTTTTCCTGGATCCTCGCGCAGGGTTATATTCTCCCAGAATACACTGAATTTTTCACCTGTTTACAATATATATTCAATTCAAAACAATCTTTATTCAATTAAGACTTTTAAAAGCATTCTTGTCTTCTAAATCCTTTACATTTAAAGGGTAAAAAGTTAAAAACTGTTTACACTGTTGTTTAAAATATGAACAACTCCCAAAGCTTAGTAGCTAGGGTTAGTAACCTAATCCTTAAAATTAATGAAACATAAAACTAACCGTCGTCGCTCATCTTGACAACGCTATCATTACTCAATTTAGTATCGAAGTTGGCCATCAAAGGGGCTATGTACTGCGTGGCCGCCAGCCAGTTGTGAACGTGGTCACCCGTATATATGAACCCGCCGGTCGCCACCGTTATGTTTGGAACGGAATGACCATAGAACGGAAAGTCGAATTTGAGGGTCAGAGTCTGAAATGTAACAAAAATAATAGTTTATCTTACTATATAAGCCACACATTAGATACACACATTTAATGGTATAATTCTGTTATTATATGTAGAACGTAGAATTATATACCTTTTATCTAATGACTTACACACGTGGATATGATAGTTGTTTATATAAACAATACTATTATAAACATGTACAGAATAAAGGATAAAATGCTAAGAAAATAGTGAATCCTATACTATATATCACTTTTTTTTTACGTTACTACATATACTTTTTAGTTTCACGCTGTTATCTCGCCGATAACATGGTAGGCAGATGCAATCTAGTGTCTAGACACTGTTCACCACGCACTGGCGAATTTTAGAGACATTACGAGTTGAGGGGCGGACCTCAACTCCGCGTTTGGTCTTGTTACCAGAGCGAGGAAAAAAAACAATACATTCCCCCGAATGTAACTCCAATCCGCAAATGTCGCGTTTCACAGTCAGACCGTGTACCTCTATGTCTAGAAATGCAAATTATATTATTATTCCATGTATACCAGTTTAAAGTCCATAATATACTTTACATATTTTGATTACCTAAAAAATATTTTATAATATTACTATTAATATTAAAGTATCTTACGGTAGCACGTCGATGGGAGTTACTAAGTAGCTCGTGTACATCGGTTGGCACTTTAGATATATTGGCCCAATACTCCCTAAAGTAGTCGGCATTCCCAATGAACGAACTGTTGTAGAAGCTGTGATGGTCCTAAAATAACATACACTTTCATATATTTTTTGATTTACCGTCCATATAACTGAAAATGGTGTTATTATGGTAACAATTATAATTGTTATTTCATAATCATATAATTAGAAATAAATAAAACAAAAAAAACCAGCTTCACGCTGTATCCGCTGTATAGCAAAGTAAGCAGAGGGAACCTAGTGTTAAGACACCCCGTTCCCCACATATATTCAAATTAGAATATATGTGGGGGGACATTAAAATGTCAACACATTGCGATTCAACACTTTCTATAGTCATTGTTTTCATATGGAATATATTATATCACCTGTGTCAACACTAACCGTAATAATTTCTGAAAGATTTTGCTGGGCCTTGATCACTTCTGGCGTCTCCTTGAACACATCATTGATATCTGGAACTATCATAAAATTTTATTTATCATATAATATTAATAGTAATATTCAAATATAAAATTAATATTTTGTTGTAATGTTTTTACTTTGAGATATATTTAACTTATAATATTTAAGTTTTAGATTCACGCTATAATTAGAGCTGTCACCGCTCTCGAAGTCAAGCTATATTCTTATTTTACCATATTTTTGAATGATTTAATAATTCAGGATTTCGCTATTTTCTCTTGTCTTTACATCCAACTAGTCCGTCCTGATAGCATCCGTCATCATGACATTTGAAATATATAAATATTGGATAATGGTCTTAAATGGCCCGACAATTTACGTTAATGTTTGTTGATGAATAGTTTTACAGAGTGAAAAAACTCACAAGCAAATTTACTTACACACAATATTATGTATAGTACGACCCCGACTCGAGGGAATGAATTATAAATTATTTAGACTTTGATTTTTTATTTCTATTTGTACCTATATACAGTTTGCATGTGAAAAGTCGTTTTATGACTTTACAACATAGAAATTCAACTTTATTGCTAGATTTATAGGGAGAAAATATCTTTGTATCAATATTTAACATTTTAGTCTAGAGTATTCTTAGCTATAACGAGAACTATCTATTTATTTACCTACTATCAAGTGATAGGGAAAGATCTCAATAACAAAGTGAAGGCGAAGGCTAATAGGCTATATTAATATAATATCGTTTTATTTTATTTAAAAATTTCCAAATAAAGTTTTTAAAATATTACTTGAACCCCGATTTCACCTATAATTAATAGATATTTATACTTAAGATTTACAATATGGCATCATTCATATACTATATATGGCTATACAGAAGTAGGCTTCATTGAAAACGATCGAACGACATTGATTGCGCCAATTCAAATCAATTGATTTTCATTTTACAATACAATTCTACAATAGTAGTGTATTGTGAATAACAATTAATCTATTTTGTAATAATATTTTGCTTTTGTCGTTTTATGGGACTATTTCTCTGTTATGAGCGGAGTAGGAAATCGCGAGTTAACTGAGCTTACGAGGATCGTCGGTTCCAATTCAAAGTTGAATCAGACAAATGGACCCGAATTCTGTTAATAAATTTTCCATTAAGCCTTTGAATTATTAAGTTTGCAAAGTTACTCATTGCAAATATATAGCTTTAATAAAAAAAGTCTTAAAATGTGATTCCCTCAAGATTATGCATAAAATATATACTTTAGTAGTTGTGAAGGTCAAATCGAAGAGTTATCTCATACATTATTGAATATATACATAGTATAAACACTATATAGTAGTTATTTCTAAAGAATCCTTTCCTTAAGTAAGTTTTAGTAAAATGCATATCATTTTTTGGCCTATGTGTAGCTCAACTCTCACTTTACGTTCTAGTACGTTTGTTTGAGTGACCTTGAAGGTACCTATAATTGTAGGTATTCAATCAACGTATAACGTGACCAAAGCAATTAACTAATACATTTGTAAATAGCACGAGATATTATTTACTTTAGTATGCAATCATACGTTTTAAATAACCGAATAGTAACTTATGGCAATCAATATATCAACTAAAACTAAAGCGAGACTTACAGTAGTTAAATAGCATACTTCGTATGTGTCTAATGTGGCTAATATGTACCTACGATTTGTTCTCATTTAAAAGGCAAAACGATCAATAAAATTATTCATGTCTAATTAATTTGCTGTGCTGGTATATTTTATGACTTTTTGTAATGGTTTGCTATAAATGGAAGGTTTGATACGCAAAATAAAGACGTGTATCACGTTTTTTTTCTATATCACTTTTCTTTCGTACCGTCTCTCCAATAATGAAAAAGTCGTAGAACTCGTGATGAAAATGACTGTACTCGCCCGAGGACTCAGATACATTCTGTATTCTGACTTGGAGAAGAGTGGATTCAACGTCAAGTCCACATCACCTCCTTCTCGCTATATTACTAAAAAAAACTATAACATTTATAATATTCTATAATTCAAAAGGACTATCACATACGTGGGAGCGGCAATAGTAATAACGACTATTATCACTATACGATTGCCCTGCGCTGAAGTCTGTTATATAAACTAAACGTCTACGCACTAATCCTAGGAAATATAAACTTGAATTGAAGTTCCTTTTCGCGTAGGATATTACATCAACATCTTACTTATTTAATATATTCATTCGACCACGCCAGCGGACAAAATCTGGTAGTAATAATTAAATATGTACACGAAAAGTTCATTAAACTCATTTTATTAAAAAAATAATTAAAACAATAATCACACGGTCTAGTTAGTCATCATTTAAAATTTAAAAAAAAGGCAACAGCGTAATTTGCATAATATACATACAAATCAAGTTATATTTTAATAATAATTAGACTACTTTCACAACGTTAACAAATATCTTATACAGTTATGTAATTTTAGTTTCGCGCATCTCCTGGATTTAGTAAAGTAAGCAAATATTGTATTTTTATAGCCTTACGCTGTATTCCGCATATAACAGGGTAGGCAGAGGGAACCTGGGAACCTAGTGCTCAGACACTCTATTCACTAGACACTATATCCATTACGAAACTTCCGTTGATCACTTTCCGCCGAATTCTTCAGGCGTATTGAGCTCTTATTGAGAGGCGGAACTCAACGCCGCGTTTTGCGTTTGTAGTCGCAAGTTTGTGTCGCTGCGCCACGACCGCTTCAAATAATACTTTTTATAATAATTATATTTTTTTCTCCTCATCCAGTCTCTAACAATGTGAGTTGCGAACAATGAAGCACGTTATAATTTTTTAATGAAGGTTTCAATATTAATTTCATATTGAATCTACACAAATCCTATAAATCATACAAACATGCATATCTATGCTTTATTTATAAAGATGAACAGTTTGTAAAATTGAACGAGCTAATCTCAAAAACTAGTACTAGCTGTAATTGGCAAAATATTTTTGCTTTTAATTCATTTTTGCAATTTTATTATTTTTAGAACATTATATAACTGACCGTCATCAGGAACGATTGGGTCGCTGACTTTCGGCGAATTGGCAGTGGTGTTCACGTGCAATATCCCCGAACCGTTCACTCCCAACAGTGGCACTTTAGTCACAACTGTTGCAGCTATGGAAGACGATACTGAAAAAATATTATATTACTATTAATAAAACAATATATTATAATGAATAGGTCGGTGTAAATACTATTAATAGTTTTATATTATACATTTAAAAAAAGAATAATAAAATCTTTGTGCATCAGCAGTAGATACGTTATAATATTCGCATAGCGCAGAATTCTAATATCTCTGTATTTACTACTTCAGTACTAGAGGATTGGCTGATATTTTTTATAGTTTAAAAAAACATTATATATAAGAATTGCTCATAGAATTTTTAATATAGAACAATTAACGATTGCAAGGATTAAAGTAGTTTCGCTCATTTGTAGCAAAAGCAACGTACATGAATTGTATCTACTTTTTTAAAACAAGTTGATTATGTCAAAGAATATTTACAAACTTTGCGCAAAACGCGGAAATACGTCAGTGGATATTGTGTATTTTACATAAAATTCACTATAATCTTTAATGGAAACTTTAGTTATACATTATAGTGAATTTTGTACAACAAAAAACCAATTGTAAGTTATTTTTGATTCAATTATTAAATAAAAAGCACAGCAAAATAATTCGCATTGACATTCGCATAAAGTTTATATTATTAACACAGTTGTAAAGGTCAGTTGATTACATTATCGGTCCTTAAACTGTAGAACAAAGGCATCTTCTGACTCATTCATAAAAACATACAAACATTACTCTCAATTGAAGTAATTAATAAATTACACTTCACGAGACTTTCTAAACTGTCTCCGTGTTGCAGTGAAATAAAGTTGACGTACTTTTTATAAATGATTTAGTGAGAAATCCCTCATATTTATTTATTTTTATAATTTTTTCGCATAAGAAATAACGTTTAGATCGAACCCACAACTATCGTCGTTATAATCAGACAGCGCTCTACATCGGGCTTTATATAATATTATAAAATAGACATTTCAAATAAATTAAACAAAGTGTTAAATAGCACACAAAAAGCATCGCAGAGGCCATAATTGTTTCTGAGAATATTTTTAATCTGTCTCACAGTTCTCTTTATCAATTTCGTACACCATAAATTCTATGGGTTATTCTTATTTGTATTTTGTACACTTTAGCTCATACCACAAATATGATGCACACAAATAGGTACTTTATTGTAGTCATTGTTGATTATACGTATTATACCTACAAGCAAACACGCCAGGGCTTGACTCGTGTATAATTGTTTCAGATAACTCTTTGAATATTCATTTAGAGACACAATGTATGAATCAAATTTTATTATGAATTTAAATAGATTCTACGTCATTTTGATACATAGTATTTAATATAACTAACCTCAAAACAAACCTATGAAAACATAATCGAAACGTCACTCACTCACTCATGACGAAATCTCAGTAACCACACGTGCTAGGAATCTTAAGTTTTGCATAGGAGTTACTTATAGGACGTAGGTGCTCACTTAGCCGGGAATTTGCAACATTTGACTCTTAAGGGGTTGTTTTTGGGGTTGATAGTTTATATGAAACTTTGTTACTACAAGTGCAGTAAGAGTATAAAATTTTGCATGGGCTAAACTGACAATATTTTTATAAATGTATTTAATAAATGTTCGTATAGTTCAAGCGGGCGAAGCCGCCCTAATCCACTAGTAACTTATATAATTTTAAACGTAGCAGTATTTTTTTTCATTTTGTGTCAGAGTATCAGTGTGTGTCAGAATAAAAAATTTAAATGTAGAAAAAAAAAGCATTAATGTATATATCGGTCAAAGGGAATATAGCAACGTTTAAAATCAAGTTATAGATTATTTTTGTTCTGATTAGAAACAACGCAGTTACGTCATTGTTATGCACCTTCAGTAAGGACATTACCATACATGTCATGTCAAGATGCTGTTAATGTCATTCATATAAAATGTCCACTGGCTTACTTACAACTGGGATGCATATTAAGATGAGCACAGGCAAAAACGACAGGTTGTGGGTTCGATTCCCACTCGAAGAAAAAACAAATAAAATACTAGTGAAAGTATACACAATAGTATTATAAACTTATAATTATATACTTAGTTATTTAAATAATAATATATACTGTAAAGTAAATAGTTTATAATATTTTCGTACAATTATGTATGGAATCATTATCCAATGTAAATAGATAAATTTATTTATCTCGGAGCGTTCAATATGAGTCAATGAATCGTACTCCTTTAAATATAAATCAGAGGGCAAAAAGCATATCATTATCGCTATGTTTTACCGACACATAAACTTATTCATATTTCATTTATGCTGGAAACAGTTTACCTAATGTAACTGTAGAAAAAAAATCTCAGAAAAAATCCTATAGGTATACATAACAACTTGAGAAATCTGTTAATGGTGACATTTCTAAATATAATAGAACCCAAAACAATTATTTTTAAAAATGTTGTCTGTACTCAGTTCGTATAAATCAATGATTGCGAATTACTAGCGGACAAAGCCGCGAGCGTGGCGCTAGTCCGCTCTCCGTACAGAGATTAGGCATTAAAGAAAATGAAACATGTATTCCAATATATAAAACATTTTATATGAATACGCTGTTTAAAATATACCAGGGTATGGTATTGTTGGATCTTTTTAATTGATGAAACCAGCTGTGTTAACATGATATATTTCAAAAATATTTAAATAGTAAATTCTATGTGTTTGTCTCTGAAAATAGTAATATTACCAGTATTATTATTAATACTTATGTATATAAGTAATGCATAACATTGACAATGCAAGTAGTGTTCATGTACTCTCTATAAACATTCTTGCAAGAATGTTAGGACTTCCATAAGATGATTAAGTATAAACGAACTAATGGTGTTATGAATTAACATTTTGTCTACAATAAAGTGTAAACACACAATAAAAGATTATAAGGATATGAGATTGAATTATTATTTATTAAATTAAAATTATTTTATATATGTATGATAAATGTTACAAATTATATAAATATTAAAATAATTCAAAATTATTATTTAGCTGTAAAATGACAAAATATATTTTACTTATATAAAACAATGGTTTTAACAAGTCATACAGATAACTGGTTTTTACAAAGGATGTCTCATATTTTACTGCTGAATCAATTCATTCATATATTAATAACTAGCGGCCGCCCGCGGCTTCGCCTGCTTGAACTACATGATTATTCATTTAATAAACAGAATTAACGACAAATGTAATAACTTCTAATATGTTTTTTTTCTACATTATCGTAATTTCTATAAGGATTTTAGATTGTTTAGAAATTAAAAAGTACTACCAATGTTGATACTAGTGTTTTGTGATTGCTGTAATTTTAATAATATACATTGAGCATTGATTTGCAAAGTTAATTATTTAATATACTGTTAGGGAACTCGTGTAAAAGAGGGTAGAAATAAGTGGAAAAAACTACTACATGAGAGTCGATCAAAGATCTTACTTATTTTTCAGGGGCAAGGCAAAGTTTCAATAATATACCTATCATTATAAAATATACCTGAACTGTTACCTACCTTATGTTGTTTTAAATTATTAGGTCAGAATAATAACCTCATATTATTTAACACTGACCATGCAGAACAACTATTCGGAAGCCATTATATTCATATCTCTTAAGGTTTAGCTGGGCTGTGACAGTTCCATATGAGTTGCTCCAGATCTTCATTTTTATTATATGGACAGTAAGTGTTTGTTATATTTATCAACTTTTACTAAGACACTATATTGATATCTCTAAGAGATTATATGGGCTGCTAAGACGTGAAACGTCAGGTACAACACACCTTCATTTTTGTTATGTGGGTGAAAATTGTTTGTCATGTTGTTCAATTTTCCCCAAGACAGTATATTTATATCTCTTCTCTTATCTTATCTATAGTTTAGACAGGCTGTTCAGGTTCCACATCAGGTATCCAGACTTTCAAAATAAAATATAGCCTAGATGTTGCCTAGACATAATAGCTATACAACCAAAAAAGTTTCATTCAATGCCGTCCAGTAGTTTCGAAGATTAGCGTGTACAAACATACAAATAAACAGACAAACAGACAATTTTTTTTATACATTTGGGCTCTATTACTATTTTTAAACTCCCTCTAAATTATTATTTTGTAAATATATTCAATTTACAGACGGGCCATTTTTACTCTCTTATTATATGTATTTTATTTAGTAGTTTGTAAATGATATAATAATATAATCAAAAATATCTACTATACTATATACTGTACAATTTGATCAATGTGTTCAAGAAAATAGTTATAAAATATGCTAGAAAAAATGTAAAGGAAACTTTCGTTTTAATAATGAACCTTACTTTATCTTCCTTACTTTAATAGTAATTCATATTTTGTTTCTAAAAACAACTTCTTTGTATGTGACATTTTAGCTAAATATTTTACAAAGGGGAATGGTAAGGTATGTTTTAATAACAACCACTGGATAGCTATGACTTGTATAACAGTCATAACTACAATGTATCCATTTATATAAAAAAAATATCTTAACAGAAGCATTACACCAAAATATTTTTTACCAATTTTTTTTAAAACCAGTCCAGCTAAGGACTGGTTTTTAATCTCGTTAAGATAAAAAAAGCTATTACAAAAAGATTAAAAACTACTGTTAAAATATAAATTATGTTCAAAATACTTACTTTCAGTCTCATTTGTCATTTTTGTGCTGTTGGCGGTATTGTTAGCTGCACCTGGATGGGTGTTCGAAGAGTTTGAGGTGATAGCATAGGCATTGGTCGACTCAACATCTCGACGGACTCTTCTATTCTCATATGCTATAAACTCTGGTGCTATTCTGCTGCTGTGACTCACTGGACTGTTGTGGACAGTGTATTCTAAGTTGGCTAAAATACGTAAAAAAGGATAAATACATTTACCTACCTATCTACATATAAATATATTGTATAATTTTTTTGTTTCACACTATGCCACAACAGACTAAGTTAAAAACTAAAAGTATTATAAAATGTATACAAAACTAATAAATAGTAAAATAATGTAAAAAAAATATATTGTGTTTTTTCCACATTATAATTGAACAATTATATACTACGAGACTGCTTCAGCTAACTAATAGTGTGAGCAATAATAATATAGCGTTAATTGCTTGTTATATCATGAGCAATATAATCTTAATTGAAACAGCAGGAAGGAACTATTATATTTGTAAATGAATATAAGTACAGAGAAACTATAGAAAAGAATAAATAGAAAGAAAAAGTCATCTACAACAACAAGATAGAGTGTTGCATTGAGTTAGTCAATGCATGCAAATGCAAATGTGTCCTTGTTTCCAAAATTGCACATGGGGATCTATCACATCTTCTGTGTGCACAATGTGAAACATTAATCAGCAATATAAGTGTGAAATTGGCATATTTGTAATAAGCTATTGCTATAATTATTATGAGATTAGTTTGAATTGTCTTGACAGCATGTAATAAACTCACATGTTTGTACATCACAAAGCCAAAGGTTACGTAAATGTAAACTCCAAAGTATTCATGAACATGAAATTCTAAAAGAAAGACTTTTTGACAAATTTACATCACAGAATTTGGTACTTGTTATTTTGTTTTAATTTACACTACACCATGAAATAAAATAACACATCAAAGATTAGTTTTATTCCTTAAAAATTAAATACATAAATTCTATTAAGTTTTTTTTGTTTGATTTAACTATATTCATAATGTTTAAAGCTTTTTTTCAATATTGTATAAAAAGATAAAATTTTGTTATGATAAAAGTATTTACACGAGTCTATATTTTTTTAGTAATATTCAAAGTTCGTTTTTAGGGTTTTAGCAGGGTAAGAAAAGAATTTATTTTAAAACATAGAAACAGCATAACCCTGGAGGATGATTTCACTTATCATATAAGGTAAAGGATAATAATTTAATAATTTCATTGCTTTGAGTGGTATTTAAGGCTACAACTAATTGTATTAAAATGTTAACAACATTTATATTAAGCTTTAATAAAGTAGTATATTCATTACTTTTGTGTTCAGTGTTATAATCACTTGTTTCCTGTACATTCCCAGGATGCTAACTAATTCTTTGTACATATATACAATATGTACAAAGAATAATGGTTAGTGTTTATATCATTTAACCATGTTTGATAAATATATATATATATATTTTGTTAATCAGAATATATAATATACACAGTATTTTAAGATTTGGAAAGATTATAGTATGATATTTAAAAGAATTAAGGTTGCAATATGAAGGCTTTGACCATTCAATACAATGACAATTTAATAAATATGAAAAGTCTTTGACAATTCAAACATTCATAAACTAAATATAACACATACTTTAAGTTAGATTTTAATAAGAAGTTGTACTAATGTATATAGAATTATTAAATTAAATAGTTTCATAAAATTCACAAATGTTTGCGGTGTTGATTTATGTTTTGTCAATTGGTAATCTTAATTACAATATTTTAAAAGCGTACTTTTAACGTTATATATTGCATTTTACTTATTATTTACTCTTATATTATCCGTATAGAAATAAGAATGTAATAACATTTTAATGAATCTTTAATACTAATCAAGCTAATGATTATCATTTAGAATAATTGTTTTTTCCATTATTTACGTCATCATCCCAGAATTCAAAGACAATAAAATGAATGTTTTGGAAATAATTGTAATATAATCCTTACCTGTTGCAACAAAGGTAAACGAAAACGAAATAACTAGCAGAGTTTTCATTAAACCAATTTTCCCCTTTACTTCGAAGAAATCCATGTTCACACAATTTAAAAAGTCTCTTTGAATGTTTTTTTACAGTAACGTCATTTAGATTTTTAATTTGACGTTATCCACGCTGGCGTACTAGAACCGTTCTTCGTAAGTTCGTATAACAAAGCACTACCGATGTAGATACAGAATCGGTAATACCTACGGTTACGGATGATGGAAACTCACAACATAAAATATTACTAAACGGTAGTTTAATTTATTATATTTTTTTCCTTTATTTACTAAAAAAATTTAAATTATTTTATCGATATTAAAATAAAAATAAACCCTATAGGTGCATGAGTAATATTTTGCAATAGTAGCGTACCATATATATTCTATAGATCTTGCTCACAATCTGTCATTCTTATTTCTTATTCTTAATTCTTATCTGTGATGATTTAAATTAGGAATCTTTGACTACCCGCGCTAATTTAGGAGAAAGAAATGCTTTAATAATTGTCGGAGTAAAAAGTTTGATCTCAGATAAATTAAATATATGTAGAAATTTTATACATTAAGATTATAGCTAATATAATTTTATTGATAAATAATTAAAACTAGGCTTAACAAGTTTCTAATACGTTTGTTGTTAAGTTTTTGTAAGATTCATCAATATGGGAGTACCAAAGTTTTTCAAGTATATCAATGAAAGGTATCCATGCCTCAATGAACTGGTTAAACCATATCAGGTCTGTTCACAAAAATATACGTTAGCTCTCCACTACCGCCAGTATAAATACTGAATACAAATACTTGCCACTATTTTTGTTTAAATTATTACCCAATATCACTTTCACTATAATAATTTTAATTTATTATTTTAGATACCAGAGTTTGATAATATGTATTTAGATGTGAATGGTATTATACATAGATGTTCTCATCCAGATGACTCGAATCCACATTTTCGTATAACAGAAGAGAAGATATTTAAAGATATTTTTCATTTCATTAGTATTTTATTTCAAATTATTAAACCTAAGAAATTGTTCTTTATGGCTATTGATGGTGTCGCTCCTAGAGCAAAAACGAATCAGCAACGAAGCCTAAGGTAATATTTTCATTGGTGTGGTTACATTACCATTTACTTTAAAATCTATAAACACACATTTAATTAATATAAAACATTAATATTTTGATAGATTTAGATCAGCAAGGGAAGCTGAACAGCTAGAAGAAATAGCAAAATCTAAAGGTAATAATTTAAATATGATTAATTAGTTCTATATATAAATTCACTTTTTTTTTCATTGCATTAATATTATGATTTACTTATAATTTAAATGTGTTTTCTTTTTATTTTTCTCAGGTGAAGTTCTACCAACAGAGAAAAGATTTGATAGTAACTGTATAACTCCTGGAACAGTTTTTATGGTGCGTCTACATGAACAACTTAAATATTTTGTTAAGAAAAAGATATCTACTGACCCATTATGGGGTAAAGTAAAAGTTATACTCTCTGGACATGAAGTAAGTACTTTTTTATAGACATTATTTTTATTTATATTATATACAGGTTGGGAGTGTCTGCGCTCCTTTTACGGGAGCAGCATATAGATTAAAATATTTCAAACCCATACCTAAAAGAAATAGATACTAATAATGTAAACACCTACTACTACAAAAATACTACTAAATGTTGCTGCTCTGCCACATTTCATACTCAAAAACCACACCAGAATAATTAATTTCTATAATAAACCTAAACAACATTCAACTTTACTTCAAATACCTGCTACTACCTCGATTTTGTGAATGAGACATGTGCAATGTTGCCGCTTTGATAAATTTGTGTCTGTTGCATCATTTTTAACAAATGGTGTTTTATTTTACAACAATAATTTTATTACTTATTTTGTTTTTAAATAACACTTTATTTTTTGGCAAAATCTCTTTTGTTTTAATTGTATTAGGCTTTTATAGAGCAGTTAAAACTGTGCTTTTGTTTAAAGTGGTGATGACAAAAATACTCTGTATATGGTGATTCAATAATTTCATTTTTTTGTTATGGTTTACAATGGCAAATTCTTTTATAAATAAATTAAATACAAATATATTGTAATTTCATAAAATGTTTATATAAGACATGTGCTTTCACATAGTCTTTCTTTTCAGACGCCAGGAGAAGGTGAACACAAGATTATGGCTTACATACGTTGGGCTAGGTCTCAACCGGATTACGATCCTAATATTCGTCACTGTTTGTACGGACTAGACACAGATCTGATCATGCTGGGCATGTGTACACATGAGCTTCACTTTGCTTTGCTGAGAGAAGAGGTTTGTTGAATACATTATATAAATAAATTGAAGTGCCTGTCTGCGGTTTCAAAATAAATATATTTTTATATGCATATGGCTAATTATATAATACTAAAATACAAATAAACATTGTTAAGATTTTTGTTTGTTTGTTTGTCTTTTTTTAGGTTCATTATGTACCTGCACTGAGGTAACCTAGTGTTAAGATGCTCCTGCCCATTGCGTGTTTAGTGGCGGAACTCAACGCTGCGCTTTATTTCATTACCAGAGCAAGGAGATGAAAACATTAAATACTTAATTCCGCCAAATGGCAAACGAAACCGCAACCGTTGCTTCTATAGTCGTCCACTTGTGCCCCTATGCCACGACAGCCACAATGCATGTATTTCAGAATTATTTTCTTGTTTTAGGTTAAATTTGGAACATCAACACAAACAGCAACCAGTCCAGAGGAAACTTACTTCTATCTTTTGCATTTATCTCTACTCCGAGAATATTTAGAACAAGAATTTCTATCCATAAAGGATAAATTGACTTTTCCATTTGACATCGAAAAGATTGTAGATGATTGGGTTCTGATGTGTTTTCTTGTTCGCAATGATTTTATACCCAATCTGCCAAACATGCATATTAATAATGATGCATTACCACTGTTATATAAAACTTATATGACTGTTCTACCTACTTTGAGTGGTAATAATATAATTATTAACTATTAGTGGACTTTGGCACAGTGGAACTTGACTGAATGTGGATCCAGTTACCACTGAAAAAAATATTATATTTTATTCATATTAATTCCTTTTTTTTCAATAGTGTCTCGAAAGTCTAGAAAGGGAAAAATAGAGTATCTGTATACTAGGTTCTCTTTCCGCCTCTGTTGCTATATGGGCGATGCTATAAATTAACATTGTAATTGTTTAAACTTTGATTGGTATTTGGATCACTTTCTATGATCTGAAATTAATTAATTAATTTTACTGTTTGTTTTCTTATAAATAAATATGCTTTTAGGCTACATTAATGAAGCAGGAGATTTAAATTTAGAGAGATTTGAAATATTTATGCAAGAATTAGCTAAAATAGATAAGGAAAAATTCCAAGATACTTATGCAGATCTGAAAGCTAAGACTGGTAGACGTTCTAATGCATTGAAGAGGAAACAGGTACAATATTTTATACTAAATCTTATATAATATATAATTCCTGGAGCATTGGCTAGTAGTGCTGTAGTCGATATGTGCTGTACTTGATTTGTACAAATATGTATATCATGTCTATAATTATGTTTCCTTTTAACACTTTATAGTGTTAAAAAAGATACAGGGAAGAAAAGAAGACGAATTATTACAATAATAAAATGCGATAGTTGTGGGTTCAATTCCCACGTGGGGTAACAAATTATTTTCATTTCACCGCTCCGGCGAGATACATCACGGCGTCGAGTTCAGTCGAGTCAGAGTGAGTAATATAAATATTGATGATGTTAAAGCCAATAAACCTGATGGTAAGTCATATTTATTATTACTTTTCTTTTAAATTTGATTAAATAGTTAAGTTTAATTGGTATATTATATCTTTTTTTAATATTACATTTCAAATTTAATATAACAATAGGAACTGTCAGAAGACAAGAATAAAAACATATTATTTATCATCTCTTGGTATATTTTTATGATTATTTATTTTTTGTTACAGTATATGGATGATATGGAGAATGATGACGAATGTGAAGAAACCAGCAATGGTATTTTTTCTATTTTAGTTATAGAATATGAGGTAGTAAGCCGTTGTGGCACAGTAGGACAGTGTCTAATTATAGTAGTCTAATTATTAGTAAATATGCGAATGTTTTTGTAAGTACGGTCTCCATTTATGGAAATAATTGTTGCAATTCTTTTTATTTCCCTGCTTAGATAAACAAAGCGCGGTTTTGAGTTCCGTCAACTAACATTCGATGTCTCATAAATTTGGCGGATAGTATGAAAAGGAGTGTCTTAACGCTTGATTCTCTCTGCCTATCTTGTCTATTATATGCGGGGGAAACAATTATATAACATTTTATTTTAAGTTCAAAACTAATTTTAATTTCAGGGGAAGCAAACATTGAAATGGAGTTTATTCTGCATAAAAAAAAATACTATATGAATAAATTGGATTACTCCAAAGTGACAGAGTGAGTAGACTTTTAAATTATTATGAGTATTATCGGTATTGTGTTCTCGAACGTTCACCGAGGCCAACCCCCGCCTCCCAGACCACTCACTCTTGCTTTATAAATGTTATATGTTGTTACTTTGTCACTCATTCTATCAAAGAGTTCCAATTATCTAACATGACATTTTGTGTCTTTGTTCATTGCGGATTCGATCAGCTAAGCTGACTCCGCGTATCTTACGAAGAGGTCGCATCTCAACTGCATTAATCTTTCTTTCATTCTTCTTCTGTAATACCCACGTTTCGCTGCCGTATAATAGCGTCGGCACCAGGACTACATTGTGTACGGCCAAACGTCAAGCTATGCTGACGTTAGTCTTATTTATAAGGCTACTAGTGGACCCGAACGCGGCTACGCGCGTTTGAACTATACGAATATTTATTAAATATATTTATGAAATTATTTTCATTTTTCAATAGAGAGATGCGTCAAGCGAGCTCATTTTGGGTGACGTTTTCTAACAAAAAACTTTGCAAATCGTTGCTTAGCAACGACGGTGGTTATGAACATGGCTGAATAAATTGCATGTCAAATGAATAAGTATTTTAATATATTGGTATATATCCAAAATATTACAAATAAGAGAAAAAAAAGTATCCTATGTTCATCCCGAGACCCTCAAGTATCTCTATATGAGTATTTTATCACAATTAAATTAGCGGTTTGGCCCTGATTGCGTAAAAGACAGACAGA
>DWNA01000137.1:0-37834 GCA_018249835.1 Heliconius besckei | reverse complement strand
TGTAGGCTCATGCACTTTATAGAAATTAAAAAGTATATTTTATTATAACTTAAAAGTTTATATCGAACAAATAAATTATTAAATAATTTGTTTATTTAGAAATTTACATTAACTTGACATGACCAGATATATTAATATATTGTTTTTAAAATTACTTAAAAGTAAAATAATATACATTATAAATAAAAATTTGAAATATGAACTTTTTTATCGCAATTTTGAAATCACAGACTTTTTATTTTAAAAAAAAGAGAAATAATGTTATCACAATAAAAAAATACATTAAAATAATAAACAATAACAAATACATCTTAATAGTTATGAATATATTATAAAATAAAAGATAAATACCTACAAAAACATATTTAATATTTATTAAGTTTTCACGTTTTAAATATTGTGGATCTTTGTAATTAAAAAATATTATATTTAATTTATTTTATTCAATAGTAACACTGAAATGTCAAGATAATTCATTTTTAATCTGTGGCCACGGGAAAAAATCACAAGTAGCGCTTGCGCGACGAGGTGTGTGTCTGTTTTCGTCACTTTGACATTTTATTGTTAGAGCAGTAAGTGCAAGACATACGACTTCATTTTAAAGACGCCGGCTAGGTCGAGTCCTCGCTAGTCGCTACTTTAAAATTTATAAATGAATAAAATTTATTAAAAATATTTAACAAACGTACTATTGAAGCGTAGTTAATAATTATACAAAATATTTCTATTACAATTCTTCCTCAAAATATTCAACAAAATTACTCGCTCCACGTGTATTTAAAAGTATTAAAGTGAAATAACTCCTTCAAGAAACTTTTTGACTACATACTATTATTCAGAAAGCATTGTTCTAATCTAAACAAATCGAACACTGTAATAAACTTGTGCATAACAACATATTTTTTTGCACGTGTTAGTACTGACAAAATAATCATGTCAAACGCAGAAGGTGACTTACGGGATGGACTCTCGGCAAAAGAAATTTTTGCCAACAGTGAAGGACTAACCTACAATGATTTCCTCCTTCTTCCTGGATACATTGATTTTACCGCGGAGGAGGTCGACTTGACATCACCTCTCACCAAGAAAATCAACCTAAAAGCACCTCTAGTATCTACACCTATGGACACCGTGACCGAAGCTGATATGGCTATTGCTATGGCTTTATGCGGAGGTATTGGTATTATCCATCATAATTGCACTGCTGAATATCAAGCAAATGAAGTCCACAAAGTAAAAAAGTACAAACACGGTTTTATTCGTGATCCTGTTTGCATGGGCCCCAAAAATACTGTAGCAGATGTTATAGAAGCTAAAAAGAAAAATGGATTTACAGGTTATCCTATCACTGAGAATGGCAAACTCGGAGGACGCTTGATTGGTATTGTGACGTCTAGAGACATTGATTTTAGGGAAGGTGACCCACATCTTAGCTTGAAAGAAGTTATGACCCCTATTGACGAAATGATCACTGCACAATCTGGTGTTACTTTACAAGATGCTAACTATATCCTTGAAAAGAGTAAGAAAGGAAAATTACCTATTGTCAATGGTGCAGGTGAGCTGGTGGCCTTAATTGCAAGAACAGATTTAAAAAAAGCTCGTAGTTATCCCAATGCCTCAAAAGATTCAAACAAACAGTTGCTGGTAGGTGCTGCTATTGGTACAAGAGACGCAGATAAAGAGCGGCTTAAGCTTCTCGTGAGCAATGGTGTGGATGTTATTGTTTTAGATTCCTCTCAGGGTAATTCAATTTATCAGATAGAAATGATAAAATATATTAAAAAGACTTATCCAGATATTCAAGTTATTGGTGGCAATGTTGTTACCAGAATGCAAGCCAAAAACCTGATTGAGGCTGGAGCTGATGCTTTGCGAGTAGGAATGGGTAGTGGTTCGATTTGTATAACTCAAGAGGTAATGGCTTGTGGATGCCCTCAGGCTACAGCTGTTTACCAAGTTTCCTCATATGCACGCCAGTTCAACATACCTGTTATTGCTGATGGTGGGATCCAGTCAGTTGGTCATATTGTAAAATCACTTGCTTTGGGGGCTTCGAGTGTCATGATGGGTTCACTTCTTGCTGGGACCTCAGAGGCACCAGGTGAGTACTTTTTCTCAGATGGAGTAAGGTTAAAAAAGTACAGAGGTATGGGCAGCTTGGAGGCAATGGAAAATAAGGATGGTAAAGGATCTGCAATGAGTAGATATTTCCATAAGGAAACTGATAAACATAGAGTGGCTCAGGGTGTGAGTGGAAGTATAGTGGACAAAGGTTCTGTTCTCAGATTCCTTCCCTATCTTCAAACAGGAACACAGCATAGTTGCCAAGATATTGGTGCTCGATCCGTAACTAAACTGCGCGAAATGAGCTACTCTGGGGAGTTGAGATTCATGAAGAGAACTTATTCTGCACAACTTGAAGGAAATGTGCATGGCTTATTTTCATATGAAAAACGATTGTTTTAAATCAATTATTATATTATATTTGCTTTAAGTGATATACAAATTAAGCATTTTTATAAATTTATGATGTTTAAAAAACATGCCATAAGCCAAAATAAGAATTATTTTATGAACTTGTATATTTGTAAGATTGAATGGTACATGTGTTATGTAAACAACAAAGATATTCCATTTTATTACATTTTTATTCATTATGTTGATGTTTATGATAAAGGACCAGATGTGAAATATCTTTCATTAATAAAGTTTTTAACATATTTTTTTGTTTATGTGCCTGTGTAATCCCTTAGCTAAGTATTAAATTTATTGATCTTTACTCTGTTACTATTTGTTTAGTAAAGTTGCATAAAAAAAACACTAAATTAAAAAATATTGCTCTAAATCGTTCAAAAGACAAGTTTTATCAGTTATAATGGAACAAAATATCAAATTAGTAAATAGATCCAAATATTATATATAATAACAAAATATATATTTTTTTTTATATGTTTACAAAGTATTATAAGTAGTCAAGTAACAAACAGATTTATCAACTAATCTTGTTATAAATCTTTATAAGGCTTCATGACCGACTTGCATAATGTGATTAGTTTTATAGTGTTAATACAGGGTAATTCAATAAAAACTCAAAATAATTTCTAATAATCACAATTTAATGGAATTATAATATGCATATGCATTTTTTATGGATTACGTCGACAATAAATACGATTGAGTGCTAAATAACTTAAAAAATAATAATAATGTGCTACATCTATGCCTAGGACTGGTGCGTTTAACAATATGTATATTCCATTATAATCACAAGAAAATTGCACGTTTCGATGCTCCATCGTCAAATTTAAACTTAATAAATAATACTGAAACAAAAAAAACAAGTCATACCGCCATTACTCAAATAGGCAATCCATTATATATATAAAAATATTTCTTGACAGTCTCTCCTTCGAATAATGGACACTAATACTAATTTGAGGCTCAATGTTGATCTTAAACCTGTCAAGACAACCTAGCTATGTTTTAATTTTGATTTAAAAACATTTTTATTTTCAATTTATTCACTAGACAATAAGAATAATTGCATTTTTAAGCAATATTGCAATATAACATTTAAAAAAATATATAAAACAATATCATTCAAATTAATTCATAAAAACCTTTTTCCTTCAGTTCCTCATTTATTAACTTCCAGTTTGTAAAATTCCAGACGAGACCTATCAAAGATATGTCACTTTCCGCACCAGTCGGAATGCATTAAGTCAAGCAAAAAGCGTATAAATCTTATTGAGATTATATCTTAAACATAATAAACACGTTCTCGTGTGTACAGAACCTTTACTGCGACAGTCGTCAGTGAGAACTTTGCCTAAGCTACGCTAGCGATATTTCGTATTACGTGCTACAAATATATCCTGCAAATTACGGTAATTCAACTACTTTTAATTGTGTTAAGTATAATTAATATGGAAGCTAAAAGTTTGAAAATGAAGTTAAACCCTTATACAAAATGTATTACGTTCCATTGGCGACATCGTAGTTGTCATACAAAAGCTGTCATGGTTCTTCGAGATTTTGTTTCAATCTGAGTACTGTATCACACCAGAAAATGCTGTGAATTGATAAAAAGTTCTAAGGGTCCACACTATAGTGCCGGTCATGATTCGTTCTCAATCCGATTTCAGTCTGTTAAATATAAAATATGCTCATAAGAGAATTATTATTATATTCGTAATCTAATCATAATCTTGATCGTTCTGCTCTCATTGTTTCTCATGACAGGCACTACAGTGTGAATCCGGCCTAATTCTATTTACTCCTTATCGCCATCCGCGTCGTCGTCTTCGCGCTGGAACTCCGGGCCGTGGGTGACGTCATCCTCGAACACGATTTCCTCGGGGTCGGGGGCACGGGGCAGGAACTCCTCGCCGGGGCAGATGTTTTTGAAGATTTCCTCCGCCTAAAGAATTAAAGTTGGAAAATTTAAAATATATTTGTCAAAAGGTGCATTTTGAGTTTGCTTTTCTCATAGAGTGAAGAAGTATACTATATAATATTTCTAATAACCATTGGTTAGCAACACCTTGTAAAAATTTTGCTATACAGGTGTTAAAAACAAAAATTATAGCAATCATTTATATATATTGTGACGTCGAGAGCAATCGCAATTTTTGTGTCTAAAGAATACTGGTGTACCTATAAATATTATAGAGGTATTCTAGTATTCGCTTTTAGGGCTAATTCAATCCCTCCTAGGTTTAAATTATATATGAATATTTAGTTCATGTAAAATTATACTAAAAATGATCCTATTATCGCTTTTTAAAATATAATTATATTTTGATACCGAACGTCAACTCCTGTATATTCGTAAATTCATTATAATAATGACTTAATAAGTCAATTTTATACTAAACATTGCGTAACGAAATGTTCATGTATTTGAAGTGTGATTAGACAGATAAGGTTTTTTTTTAAATATATATTTTTACCTAATCAGCTATTGTTATAGGTCAGAAAAAATAAATATTTCTATAGGTCAAAACTGCTTTTAAAAGTAGCTAATATAATGTACGTAACGTGACCATTCTTTTGTCGGCCCAAATTGAGATATTGGTTGTTTTTCGTTAATTCCCAATTTTTATATTTTTTAAACTATTGTATTAAAATATACATTTGACTTTTTCATGCTTATTTAACTAATGTGATGTAATATAGCCTAGTTTCTACAGCCTCCCTCGATGAATGGACTATACATCAAAAATATTGAGTCATATCCAACCACTTGCACACAAATGGTACTTGATATTTGGATGTTCAACCAAATTATCTCTTCTGCTTACTAATTATAGAAATTCAGGAGACCAGGTGGTTCGTGCCCACCTTAGAATTAAGGTCCCCCTGGAAAATATATCCAGATATGCTTAAATTTCCTTGCTTTTATATTTTATACTCAATCGCTAGTAGGTGGTAACGAAGTAACACATATAAGATAGTGAATATCAAATATAAACAAAACAAATATTATCATATCAGTTTAAAATACAAATAATGTTTTTGTTACTTCTGATAAAACATATACTTTTTTAACAAAACATTTATGTACCTACATGATATTTTCATATACGTTGCCATTTTGGTTATATCATCTGAATTGAACACTTTTTTGGGTTATTTTGAAATCTTACTGGCATTAAAAAGTTTACTAGTTAATTTTTGGAGTGAAACTCCACGCCACGCTTTACCTGGTGAGGAACTGGAAATATTAAATATTCCATTTCCTCGAATCTAACCCACAATGCGCCACGACGGCCTCAGTACTAGTAGATAGAAATTATAAAATATTGTATTTATATTGCTATGTTTGCCTAAATTACGCTAGCAGTGGTGTATAATTCTGGCAATCGTTTTTTACCGACTTCTAAAAAGAAGTCAATATAATATAATATACACTAGACAAACAAAATTATGTACATTGTTAATAATTGAGGCTACTTTTATATTAAACTCATAATGAATCCATACAAAAAAAAGAAAAGCAACTGGCCTCAAGTACCTAACTAATAAAATATATATTTAAAAGTAGTTTAGTCTTTCTGGTCCTCAGCAATAGTGCTAACCTAAGATCACCGACCTCAAAAATGTTGGACTGTACCAAATTCATAAAACTTTATTTATGATTATCATGGTACGATTTAACCTCCCTCCTCTTACCCAGTGTGACGTTACATATGATGCAAATTTACATCAAGAAATTAATAATTACTGCTGATTACAGCTATTCCAAAATTATATGTTTATACTATATATTGAAATGTGTTGGAACGATCCTCAATGGATCCTTACTTCTCGTCACATTAACTCGACACCTGTATAAATTGCCTCTTAGCTTAACTTTTGTTTTTCGTACTCCTTTTATAGGAAACATATTACATAGGAACTTTAACAATTGTATCTTTTCATTTTCAGTTAAGAGATATTGTGAGTGGGTTTTATTGGAGTAACTTTGTGAAATTACTTTTATTTCGTGTAAAATATTCATCCAGGCTATCCCCCTCCCCCTCACAAACATGGCAACACTACACTACACCTGCGGCACATACGCACCTGGTGCACGGCGCGGTCGAAGTCGAGTCCGGCGTCGGGCCCGCAGCACACGTGCACGGGCGCTGTGCCACGTGCCGCCGCGCTCGAGTCCTTCACGTTGTAGAACAGCGACCACAGGCACTGTGGAAGGGAATTATACAAGTTATTAGGAGGGTTTTAGGTTTTCTTTTTATAGTTAAAGCCAGTCTCAAAAATTGAGGCTGAATAAATCTAGTGCTAATTCGCTCGCCTTTTCGTTTGAATTCGTGACACTGTATGTTGAATACGTGTGTTACGAAAGCGGGAAGAAAATAGTTATTTTCGTTTTCCCTGTCTAGCTTGATAAAATGCAGCTTTGCGTTCTACCACATTATATATAACAAAAGAAAAGTAAAGTACAAAACATCTAGAATTAAACTTTTATAGCAATAAATAAGGAAGTTGACTTCCTCAACTAACTAACTTATCTTTCGAAATTAAATACAGTGTTCTAACACTACTTTCTTTTCGCATAACGTACTTTAAAAACAAGAGATGTATGATGCTATCAAATAAAAAAAAATACCTTAGGTTTATCAGATGTCTCAGTCTGATCGCCGCCGGACATGTCGAATATCTTCTCGGCGTACGGCTTCAAGTCGCTCTCGGCGTCGTTCACCTTGTTAGTTATGAAATAAACCACAACTGGAAAAGAAAAGTTATATAGAATTAGAAAAATATCTACAAAGACTCAAAACGAAAAGTCTTGGCAAATGGGCGGTTTGCGTATATGTGGGTTAACGATATAGGACTACAATAATAAAAATATCGTTCGTATATTAATATTACAAGGTTTGGCGCTCCCTTCTCTTTGACTACCCCTCTAGAGATAAAGCGTGAATTTAAATTATACAGAGTTTTATTTAGTAAAAAGTTAAGTTCTATAATTATTTTTTCTACTATATAAAAAAATCTAAAAATATTTTTTTTAGTATTGCAATTATAATGTAAAACAAATACTTAAAAAAATCAATCAAATAATATAGGCAACGAATCTTTGAAAAATTATAATCTATACTAATATAATAAAGCGGAAGAGTTTGTTTGTTTGTTTGTTTGAACGCTAAGATCTCTGGATGTACTGGTCCGATTTACATTGTTTTGTTTTGTATGAAAGCTGCATTTTTCAGAAGTGCTATAGGCTATATAACATTACATTACACATATATACTAATATATTTTAGTAAGTACTTTCTAATATGACATGCAATTTATTCTGCCATGTTAATAACAACCGTCGCGTCGCTACGCAACCGTTACCGCGAAATTTTGATATTCATCCTTATGGATATAAGTCCCTTTTAGCATTTTATCTACATTGAAATTATAGTTTACTGTATAACATTCTAATAAATAATTAAGGAGATGTCACTGATTCGAAATTCTAGCCTACGAGCGGCACAGTATGACCGACGCGAACGGGCAGATGACGTTGATGGTTTTATAAATTTTCATACATTTTCGAACTTTATTCGCTGTTTATAATTAATTTAAAATACACTTTGGTTCTCTTCTTATTTTATTTGATATTGCTGGCAAAAAATATTCTTTTAGGTGGTTTTTAGGTACGAGTTCTAGGTATTTTTTCTAATATTAAGAATATCCTTTAGTTACTTTTACTTCTTAAGTTGGTTTTCAATTTCTCTGATATTTGTTTTTCTAATAATATGACTCTACTTATTATTCTTTTTGATTATTTAAGCTTATATTTTTTTTACTAATTCTATTGAAAATTGAAAATAATATATTTAATAAATATTCTTATAATTTAAGCAGGCGTAGCCGCGTCCGGGTCCACTAGTAATAATATATAATCTTAAATGATGACTCTGAGCAAAAGCAATTTATTATGGGACACAGGCTGTTACAACGCTTAAGAGTGAGGACAAATCTTAAATTTCCTTAATTTGTCAGTCAGTGACTCAAAAGTCGTTTAAAAACTCGGTCTAAAAAAGCAACAAACGACTATAGCAGTGAAGTAAAAAACATCTGGATACAAAAAGATACCTATACTGTAGTCAGTAGATTGCGCGCATGATAAGTTAGGTATACATAATACGTTATTTTATTACTATAGTTTTGTTGGCACGTATCGTTGTTTTATTAATCGAATTGAACTTTTAAAAAAATGCAGTATTTTTTTATTATAAAATTTTGTGATCATTTACACTACTATATTATGGAACTATTACTAATGGAATATACTGATGATAGGGAACAGATATAAAATATAAAAAAATCTATGACTTAGATCTGCACTGAATGTTAACTCCATTACCAGACAAAAATTGAGTAAATTCCTTATATAGTTAGCAAATTTAAGAATTTGATCATCTCCACATAGATAACATATGTAAAGAAGAAAATATAAAAAAATACTTACAAAGTCCCTTAGGACAGGACCCGGTAGCCGGACCCACTTCCAGCACCGTCACAGCCGAACCGTCCTCGATCAACGGCGGGAACCTTAACAAAGTGAGAGGTTCCTTCTCGCTAGGCATTATAGTTGCATTAGTTATAAAAACTGCTTTGGAAATGTCTGTGCTTTCTGCACTCTCCGGTTGAAGCAGTTCCTTGGGGCATTCGTTAATGCCGATCACCAGGTGGTCGCATTTGAGCGTTTTAGATTTGCTGCCTATAACCACTATTTTCTTCCCGTCATCGTCTGTTTTTGTCTCCACAGAGTCAACTGGTCGGTTCAGGCAGTACACGCCGCCGAACACCGCGCATAATCTTTAAAGAGATATTTTTGGTTAAGTTATCAAATAAACAATTATAAATTTTCATACATAAAATATTAATATATAAAACCTATAGTATGTTACACAAATCATTTTTGGGACGTGCATGACTATTATTGTGAATTCAAATGCAATATTCGATATATGTAATACTTATTTGTATTTCAATTGCCCTGGTCTGGTTGATGAAATTCATCCCACAAAAAGAAAATAAGTAAAGGTATATCCCACATATAGCAGGATAATCAAAGAGAATCTAATATTAAAACATTCCGTTTGTTCCACTACTTTCTGTTGAATTTTCGAGGCATTGCTATTTGATTGGTGAAACTTAACGCTGCACTCTGCTGTGTTACCAGAGCGAAGAAATGAAAATAATAATAATAATAAGGCCGCAGGGCAGCTTGTGGCGAGCTGTTGGGGAGTGGCAACCCCACGGACCTGAGACCTCCGGAGGGGAATTGTAAAATAAAGGCAAGCCAGAGGCGGGGCCTTGCCTTTTTTGGCCGGCAGAGTGGAGCGCAAGAGCTATATGCTCGAAAGGGTGGAAGTGCTCAATCTGCGTAATAGCGGGGAAACCCGCTCACGAGTTCCTCGTGATGGTGAAACCGCACCGGTTTTCACCATCACACCTTTCTACACCCTTAGCCGACCACGCCGATGTTGCGCCCAAGGCACTACGCCGCTTTGTGGGGGCCCATCTAGTGGAAGGCGAGTCACCGTCCGCCAACCATTCAATTTGGGACTATTGTAAAGGCGGACGACCGTTAGTCTCATTCAATAGCACAGTAGCCAGTCCATCTAGATTCCATTCCATAGTCTTGGTTTAGATTTCCACATTATCCATAGTTCCTACGCATTAACCGGCGACCATCTCTGGGCAATTACCTGTGGTTACCCAGAGATGGATCCCGGCTGATGCGTCACAGTAAAACATTTGAATATTCTCTAAGGGGCCTCTACGTGTTGGACCTGTGTCCCCACGCAAGCCTTCCAAAGGACCGGGTTCTTTTGAACCCGTGAATCTTTAAAAAGAAACATAATAATAATAATCATTCAATTCCCTGATTAGGAATCGAACAGAAAATCATCGCGTTTTCAGTCACACGTTGTGCACCTACGCCACGGTGGTCTCCGAAGTCGGAATACACTTGAAAAGCGAGAAATAATGTATTAAAATACTCTATAGAAGGAAGAGCGTTTATGTATAATAATGTGTAAATCGACGCCATATTGATTTTAAACACATTTTCAATAAAAACATTTCTTTTCTCGATTTCTTCAAAAAGCCTTATTTGTTTATCTTTTAAGAAAGATGTATAAAGCTTTCCGTATATTTTGATCGCTGATTTAGTATGGGATATTAATACTAACAATATTATGAATACGAAAGTTTATACACTCATGCAAAAATGAGCGGCAGTGTTTAGTATATATTTAGCATGAAGATAATTTATAACCAGAGCTACTATATAAGATTTTTTTTAATTTAGATAATTAATATAGACTTGTAAGCTGTACGCCAAAATCAAACAAGAACAAGAATACAAGAAAAGGCTTTAATAATATTCTGTATAATATGTATAATAAGTATCTCATGTCAAAATCTTATTAAAAATTAAAACCGTTTAAAAGTGTAAAACTGAAAAAAAATATAAATCCAACATAGCAAGCAAGAAAAACACATCGTTTTTCTCATTTTGCAACATCTTTTTTTAATGAGTTACTTTAGTGTCTGAATAACGAATATTTTACTATATCTTATCTAATATTATAACTGTAAAATAAAAGTTTGTGATGTTTATTTCAATTTCACACAAAAACTACTTAACAGATTTAGTTAAAACTTTACAGTTATATAGGTGAATGTAAAAAAAATGGCTATAATATAAAAATAACCTTAACACGTATGGGCTGCTAGTGTACTATAATAATTACATTAATATCAGTGATGAAACATATGACAAATCAAATAAAACAATAATCAAAATGTTAATTTCCTAACAAAGTGTCAGTCGTGCATCATGCAACGGTAGAAAGTCGCCATATTTTCGAGTGCGCGAACGATGCACATCTGGGTCAATGAACTCGACCGCAACACTTTCATGGCTATTTTGCACTTAAAAATAATAAATGTGCACAACAGTGATGAAGGAGATATGGATGTTTTAAATTTCTGACGATTTAGAAAAAAATCAATTACGACTTAATTACCTACAGTGATTCAGCTTCATGCTGTAGGTATCTGCTATAAAGAAGGCTTAGGCAGACTGTAGCTAGTGTTGCTAACATCTTGTTTCTCAGTTTACTCTCAATTTTCGAGACATTGCGCGTCGAAAGTAGAACTAATCGCCGCCTTGTATTGTTATCAGAGTGAGAAAATAATTCATTCACCCATGTAGGAATCGAACCCACAACACAGGGTGTGTTTACTGTCAGACGCTGTGCCGCCGCACCTCTATGGGTTCAATTAAATAATAAAATTTATATTACATCAATCCGTGCTCTGTATCCAGGACAGTGTAAATAATGAAAAAAATATTGGCAATCTAACGTTTTAGAAGGAATAGATGAAAATTTAAAGTAGTAGTGCCAAAGAAAAACATATTCACTCAGCACCACGAATTGAAACTGCCAAAATATACATTCATCATTATCATCGCGAAAAGTAAATTGTGTGCAAATATTTGAATAATTCAATACTGCTCTCGCACCCGTCCCGCGTCAACAAAAATAAACTTTGCCGTCCACGGTGAGTCAGTGTCGTTACTGATTTTTTATGTACACGTATTACGTTTCTTTGCACACTTTAAGTTTTTCTTTAGAGATCTTTCAATATAGATTGAAATGTTAAAGATAAGAGAAAGTCATTACTTTATTTCAGTTTGTAGGTTCACGCTTTTTCTCGCAGGCAGAGAGAATCTAGTACACTCTCTTCTCCATTTTTTTGAAAGTTGAATGCTGAAACTCATCTCTGCGTATTCTCTGCCAATCTAATAAGTCGCCCAATCGAATGTCGAGACCACAACTACTGCGTTGACAGTCACTTATTTCGCATAACAGCTATGTTTACTATAACAATTATAAACTGAAACTCACCGACAGAAGCACTGAGGCAACTCCCCGCCCCCGTACATAGGCCATAGGAAAGGCGTGTTGCCATAGCGACCGAGGCTCATGAGGAACTTCTTGCACTCCCGCACGCCCTCCAAGCACGGCATATTGTCAGTACCCCCAGCGATCGCGAACAACACGTAATGTATCAAGTTGGGGGTCAAACCCTTGTGGGTTAAATACTCCTTGAAAGTTTTGTCATCCCAGTCTAGGACAATGAAATGTTACTGTAAGTTTAGTCTGTTTGTTTTAATTAAAAATTAAATAAAATGCAAATTCAAAAGATAGACAATAAATACAAATAAACAATGAATTATAAAATTATATCAAACTCGGAAGCAAAAGCTCTTATTATAAATTGGACTCTTGAAATTGATGCTAGAATTTAAATTAGAAAAAATATATATAAGAAATTTTAATTAGAGAATATTATTATAATAAAGTATTTTAAGAGGTTTAACAGACCAAAACTTTAGAAATTCCGATAGCTCAGCTATACAATTATACCTAACACAAACCAACCTTTAAATTCGTTGTTCATTTCTTCCTCACTATATCCAACGATCGAAGTAAGCATCTTCATGAGCATCCTCTTCTCGACGATACTCACCGCCTCGGTCGCGAACACGTCAGCCCGAGAACACGGTACCGGCATCAGCTTATCATTGAGCCAAGTCAGTACGCGGGTAACGCAGCGGAACTCCACGTAGCGAGCTATGTTCGAAGATATCAAGAGTTCTACCAGAGGTCCTCGTGAAAACAGCAACTACAGTGTAAATAGTTAAAAAATAAGTGAAATGATTTTGAAGTTTTAAAATGATTTTTTTTTACCATCGTGTTGTATACCTATTATGTAAATGCATATATGAAAAACGATGTTTTACTCTGTATCCAGCACACAGCAGGGTAGGGAAACTAGTGAAACCTAATGTTAAGACACAGATTTCCGCCGGTTCTGGTGTTTCCGAGCGGTTCTGGTGGAACTGCTCGACACCAGAGCGAAAAAATTAGTCGTTATTCAAAATGTAAAATATTTCAATGAATTATATAAAACTTTAAAAGATCTCTAATAGAAAGTTCTAAATGTGAATATTACCTTGAACGTTCAAGTTTAGATATCTAATCGGTTGCATTGTTGAAGAGTGATGTAATTTCATACAAAAGAATTGTAATAGAAATCATTACTCCCAAACAAAAGTTATAAAAACACTCTCAAAGAAAAACAAAATGAACGCCTTACTCACCGTCTAATTTTAAATATAACATCGTTAAGTGTTCTCTAACATTGTTTACAAGACACTTTAGAGTCAGACGGTTAATTAGATCTTTGTGAAGATGCAAAAATATATTAGTTGATAAAGAACTTACTCTGTTATTTAGAAACGGATGCAAATTAAAGTTTTGTTTTTCATTAGCATCTAGCTCTTATAAACAATGTAAAAGTAATAATATAAAAGTAGTAATGATGCCGGTAATAAATTAAATATCGGTCGAAAACTAATTCTCAAACTCGTAACGAAATCAAGAATATCGTTTGATTTAAGAGCATTTTCGTACCAGTCCATAGGATAAATTTTAAATGCAAGAAATTCAGGATTTTGATGTTGATACTTGATAATTGGATTGGGAAGGCATCAGAGTAATTCAAAATTGGTAGTGAAAACCCGAATTATTTATCTTTAAAGTTATCTCACGTATTTGGAGAGATGAACAAATATAATCTAAATAAAGTAGGCGTATTAGGTGGCAAATTATAATGTCACACTTTATCGAAAACGAAAATATTCTTTAGGCACAATAATTTCTTCCAAGTTGAGGTTGAACACACATTTGACACATTGGACATTGTAATTAAGTAAGGATGTAACTTAATAAGTATTTAAATATGTATAGGCTCGATAGTCTAGGTCACAAAACGCATCTCGGTATTTAAAAAAAATATAGACGTCGGATAGGAGGATAGGACTTATCATCGGCGTTTTTTGGTTGAAATGTGGCTTAATCGGGTGTGTATTTAGCCATTGTTTAAGAAAATATGTTCAGCCAACATTTTTCTGGTTGATTCTTTATTTTGTAGAGCTTTTTGTGTCGGGGATCTTAAATTATCAATTATTTTCGATTAATGTCACTTTAATCGTAACACAAATCATTTAATAAATGGTCATTCAAGATTATTCATAGGTATAATATAATTTACCTTAGGGGTCATGTCAATATAAAACTTTCTATATTCTGTTGCAAAGTCATTCTGAGTCCAAACTTTTTTTGCAGGCTCTGATTTACCTTCTTCAGTCTTAGTCTCTTCACCTTCTGGCTTTTCTTCTTGCGGGGAATCCCTGTTGATTACAATAATATTAAAATTTCCAGAACTAAAAAAACAAATTAATAAAATAAATCTTTCTTTTATATATATATACTAGTAAATTACTGCATGTATCATGTAACTTTGAATTAATGGATTTGAACAAAATATTATGAGACAATGAGTTATTAGAATTTTTTTTATAATTCATATCTTTTTTTAAAACATCTTAAAACAATGAACAATGAACAAATTTATTAAAGCGAAAATTATTGGTAATATACTGTAATGCTTATACTTACTTATTAATATACCATTGCTCATTAAGATTATAAACTTGTAATTGTCTATTTGGGTCAGAATTAACCTCTTTAATGAATTTTTGCAGGCCATCGAAATTGTAGGATGCCCACAACCCTCCATAGTGGTCACTGAAGTCCAAGTGAAGGACATCTTTGCCTATTCGACTACATGCCGCAGCGACAATAGATTCCACCATTCCTACAAGGGTTTACGTTAATAAAATTATCACATTACTATTATATTCAATCTTGCTAAAAATGGGAATTTCGTGATTTTTGATACAAACTCAAAGAAATTAATTATTTTCATTTCTTCACTCTGGTGGTGAGACAAGACAAAGTGCTGTGTTAAATTTCTGCCACTCAACATACAAAATCTTGAAAGGTTGTAAAAGAGTGTTTTAAAACTAGGTGCCTCCTGCTGCTTTATAGAAAGCAGTAGGTAGTGTTTAGACGCTCCATGCCACCATTCCATTGATTACAAATAAATTAAGTGAATATTTAGGTAGGTAATATTTTTGTTGTATTCATAAAGTGGATAAAAATACTAAGCTATAGTATTAACTTAGTAAATTACTAAACTTAGTATTAACTTAGTAAGCTATAGTATTAGCTTAGTAATAGCTTAGTAAATACTAAGCTATAGTAAGACTACTGCATAAAAAATACTATGACAATTTAAATTGTTTTTAAAACAACAATGCAAATATATCAAGATTTCATAGAGTAGTTTAGTGGGAGATAGGACTTTCTGAAGTACCAGAAACTCAGTGAACTTAAAAAATAGTTTCAAGTTTAAATATGCACTTAAGTAACATCATTAAAATTACAATCTCTTTGCCCAACACACCACAAAGAAATCAACCCTTTAATGGGTCTAAATAAAATTGCAAACATTATAATATTAAGCAAATATTTTATAAACTAATTGAATATATTCTTGTGTTACACAAAAAATGTAAATAATTTTGTTTAAACTAATAAATAATTTTCAGTCTTTTAAAATTCTAATTGGAAATGCTAAGAAATTTTAACCAAACAAAATCTATATATTTCTTTAAATTTTTATGGATACAATTAAAACAATGACTTATATATAAATTAATAAATAAATATTAAAGGCTTACTGCAACATATGAATAAACAACGTATCTAAATATATATCATAATAATATAGTGAACATGTCATTTTAAGTTTTATTTCAATGCTAAATGTCTGATTCACTATAATTTGGAACTGTAAAAAATTGTCGGATGTATAACTCAACCGGAGCGAATGAAAAAAGCTGAGATCGATACCTAAGTAGGCTACCTATCGCCATCACGCCCGGTCTCATTTATTAAATAATGTATGACTTACCCGTCCCTACAACGATGACCTGGAAGTCAGTCGGTAAATCGTCATCCATTTTTCTTTCTCAATAGGTCCGTCACAAATTAAATTTATAATTTCAAGATATTTAATGTAAAATGTGCTCGCACTGTACAAAGGATTTTTACTTTCTCTGACATTTGAGTTTGACAGTGACAACTAAGCAGAAAGAGAACGGATACTTGTAGCGTGATATAATATTGTTTTAATTGGTTTTGTCACAATGTCACAAATTTCATTATACAGATTGGTGGTCCTTGGTTAAGTTACATAAATATGTAAATTCGTTTGACATTTTTCAAACGAATGTCTAAATAATGATATTTCATTTTATTAAAAAAGACAAATGTTTTGTTATTTCAATGCCTACTTGAACATTAACCTTTAAACTATTGGTTTAATTTTGGAAAATCAATTTTCCATATGCTATTAATAAAGTACGTACCTACTTTTTACGTTCTATGGTTACATTATCCTTAGCCTTTGTTAATTTATTACATTAGTTGATAAAGTATTATTTTTTGGCATTATTACAGATATTTTTCTTATGCCTCTTGAAGTCTTGTAGAAGCTACAAATATATAATACAAAGCCACTCGCTTTGTATACTCCAAAAGCCTATATACACAATATAGTGTCCATTAAAAAGCAGAAAGTTTTGACTAATTTGTAAAAGTATACTTTTAAATTTTTCGTTGTATGAGATTATTTTTCTTTTATCTTCGCTCTGTATCACACATAAAACAGGACAGGCAGAAGGAATGTAGTGTTAAATCATTCCGTCCCTCACTTTCTGCTGAATTTGCGAGATATTTATAGTGGCGGAACTCATCGACGCGCTTTGCAGAGCGAGGAAAAGAAACTAAAAACTGAACTAAACTAGCTTCAAATTAACATTTACATTTAGATGTGATGTGATTTACATTATTTATTTAAGCTACATCCCTAGCAAAATATCATAAAAGAGTAATTAACATAGCATAAATGCGTCGTCAGTGCACGTCATAGCAATCCGCTTCGGCAATCCGCTTCGGCGGTTAGAGAAACCGACATTTATTGAGTCATATTTAACTTTATTGTAGTTTTATGTTCGTTTACTGGGCATTGCTTACACAGGAAACCAAAAATGTGAACATCAAAAATGAAACGACAGTTGGGTTGTGTTTTATATTTACAATATTTTTACATACATTTCAACATTTTACAGACTACTGGAGCTCTTTTTTATTCGAGCAACGAACAGTTACATAAACTAACACGTAAATCTAATTCGTAATAAAAACGATCTGTGTTAGTTAATCTACTGGGCCCGCGGTACACGGGATCGGCACACTAGAATCAATAAAATCCTGGTGTGCGTACCTACAGTCTGGTCAACAAGTCGTGGCCCTGAAGATAGCTGTAGGTGGCTGCGCAGATTTGATTTTAGCATTTTTCTTACTTTTATTTTTTTTCTCCCCGAATGAACAATGCGCAAATATTCAGAAAACCTAACTCCAGGGCAGCCAAGACTCGTTGACCGTACTGTACATTGTTACTAAACGAGAACAGTGGCAGTATCCTTGACGAGTAATATTCGTAGGTAGGTTTCAAGCAATATTATATTAGGCCTCTCCCGTATTTAGTTATTGTTCAAAGGACGAATTGGTCTTCTGTGCCCTTTTGGTGGGTGAGGGATAATTTAAAACACTATACAAATATACAATTTAAAATTGACTCGACGACTACCCTATCGAGTTCACACTAGCTACAGTTCAAAAAACATCGTGGTAAGTCCAGGATTCGAAATACACGTTACGTCGAACCCATAAACGAGAGTTTCCGTTGTACATCATTCGTATTAAAAAAAGAAACAACTTCAATAAATAATTCAGCAGTCCGAACAAACGCAGACCTACGTTGTATTGCCACGGGGAAGGATTATAAAGCTTAGCTAATACTGGAGTGAGGCTTTATGATAATTGTATAAGTATGATCTTTTACCACATTTATATACAAAAGTATAATTTAATATGTACGATGAGATAAACTTAGGTAAATAAATTATTTAAGTGCCGATCCAGAATATAAATTTCAATTTAGTATTGTAGTGAATACGAATAAATATAATTTCTTAAGGTAATAAAAATAAATTTATAGCATAGAAGTGACCAGTCTCAAAGAGTTAAAATACTTCGAAAATTTTCAAATACGATCGTTATCACACTTGTATTTTGGGCTACACTAACCGTGAAACCATATCTAATATAATTCTAGAGACTCGCGGTGCACAAGCCTCCTACTTAAACAAATTAATAATTTAACATTCATTTAACATCCGCTTATAAATTTCATAACAACCTATGTTGATAAAAAAAAATCTAAGTGCTAGACGTACATCAACAATAGCCTTCGTACTATTTACAAATACTACTTTTGGACAATCTAACGTAATTTTTTTTGTGCGTAGCTTTCGTGTTCGTTTTTAGTTTTAAATTAAAAACAAATTATGTTTTTATTTCTCTACAATGGTGTACCTTACAGTTTATAACGAAATAAAATATAACTAACGCACAAGCTTTTAAAAATCGTAGAAAATATGTGATAAAATAAGTTTTTTTTTTAAATAAATCTGTACCTAGATCATATGTATAAGTATATTATTGTGCCATTCAAACACTAATTCGGCAGATTATTATACACCTAAGTTTTAAAGAGAACACTAAGTGGTGACAATACCAGCGTAGCATATGATTTACGAAACCAATATTTGCACTTATAAACATAATATTTAAAATTTATTTTATTATAAAATTGTATAGCACTCTGCAACGATCATATTTTTCAATTTATATAGTAAATATGTTTAAAAACATAAACTTTATTGTATAAAAAACTCAATTTTTTGTTATAATATAATAGCTATGTGACTTTTCATTGTTGACATAATAACTATGATTAGATCCCGAGTCTGAAACTATAGTACTCTTAATATTATAGGCAACATATAAAGCGTTAGAGTTTGACTAGTAAGCTTTGGATTTGATAGTTCCATATCAGTTTGAGGCAATTCAATAAGCAAAGGCCGCGTTCACAATTCAAATTCCTATCACGAGAACATTAACATGGCGTTACACTTAACATAACAAATTATTTACATAATAATTATAACATCAAAATATCGACACTTCCGTACCGTACGTGTTACGGCTGGCAAAAATACAAAGTAAAAAAAATACTAAAGCTTATAAAGGAAAATTATATAGAAAAATATAGCATGTGCCTATATTTTTCATATATGTATTCTAAATTTACTTTCGGTCCTACATTTAAATAGCCAAACTATTTACTATACTAAATTCAATTTAATGATATGTAAATCAAAAAATGATATGTTCCCATGGAAATAAAAATCGATATATTACGAAAAGGTCGATATTTTAACATCGTTTACAACATATAATGTCCGGCAAAAGCGCCGGCGACTAGAACAACGTCTCACGAGAGTGAGAGGCGCGCTCCACGCGCAAGGGGAGCGCCGGGCGCGCCGTGAGCTCGGTGCAGTCGGGGCCGCCGCTGTCCGTCGAGAACTGCTCCACCTCATCGTCCGTGGAGTCGGCATCGTCCTCCGCGAACACCTCGTCCGCGCCCACGGACTCCGCGTCCACCGCGAGGGACGGGCCCACGCTGCCCACCGACGCCAGCGGCGCCAGACGGCACACCACGGACGAGCCGCGCCGCTCCAGGTACGAGCTGCCCGAGCTGGAGCACGTGGCCGAGCTGAGCCGCCGCCGCTCGCCCACGCGCAGCGCCGAGCCCGGCAGCGAGTCCCCGCGCAGCGCGGCCAGGCGGCGCGGCGGCGCCAGCAGGCTGCCGTACCCGCCGCCGTACGACGCGTGGCGCGTCGCTCGCCCCCACTGCACACTGCGGCCGCGCTCCGACAGCGCCTCCTCTATGGCCGCGCTCAGCTGCCGCTCCTCCTCCTCCGCCTGCTCCTCCGCCACGACCGCCTCCGCCAGCTCCACTATCTTGGGATCGTTCAGGGCTTTCACAGATTTGCTCCGGCTCTTGTAGACGATTAGAAACACCATTAAAGCAAAGAAACCGCCCAGCGTGGCGGCTATGCGCACGCCGGTCATGACGTCGTAGGTGGCATAGAACTCGACGCGCACGCGGTCGCGGTCGGCCTGCGCGCGCTCCGTGGTGTGGTTGACTGCGTGTGTTTCTCCGTCGACCCATCCATCCTGGTGTTCCATGGCGCGGTCAAGTTTTCATTGCCTGCGGACATAACGACAGTTATAGGACTGTTATCGCAGAACTCTGAATATTTGTGAAGAGCTTTTAGATAATATAAAGCCCGGTAAGATAATAACTGATATAGTGACTACAGTAACGATATAACAAATGTTATTTCTGATTTCCTAAATTATTTCTGCAAAAACAGTATGTAATATTAAAGATAATTTAAATTTAATTTTTATAGGCTACGTTTATTTTCTAGAAATACAGCGTAACTGGAAGAGTGAACAACAATGTTGTCGCTAAGCGGTTTCCGTTCGGCAGTTGCGGCCCAGCCCGACCGACGTATCTGGGACACGGCATATCGCAAAATGTAGCTTTGCTTTTGCACCTCGATCCTTAGCTTTCGAATATATTGAATATATTCGAAATATTTTTTTATAAACATTATCAAAAATAATATTTAATACAATATTTATTAATATTGTATATAATATGCACCTTTTGTGAAATGGATAGTATAATATCATTATTAGTGAATTTACATAAAATACCTATAAATAAATAGTTAATATACAAAAGATAGAAGCTATAAAAAAATAAATTTTAATGAGGAATCATTTGGTTTTTTTTGATAACATGATGGAAATATTGCATTATATTGAGACCAGTTGTGGCGCAGGAGCAGAAGAGTGCGACTGTACACTCGACAGGTTGTGGGTTCAAATCCCCCGCGAGAAAATGAAACAATTTAATATTTTAATTTTCTCGCTCTGATAACTAGGCAAAAACTCAACTTATAATGTCTCGTCTTAACACTAGGTTCCCAGGTTCCCTCTGCCTAACCTGCTACGTGCGTGAAGCGGTCACAGCGTGAACCTAAAAAAATATGTAGGTATATACCAGGTAGGTACCAGGCGGTAGGCGGAGAATCGGGAGCTTTGGCGCACCCTATGTTCAGCAGTGGACCCGAAAAGGCTGATTTGATTGATTGATTGATTGATATACCATATACAAGATATACCATAGTACAAGATTAAATACGATTTTGACCGTTTTATTGCCTAAAACTTAACTTTAAATCTGATGTACTCGTATGTAAAAGTTCACACTTCCGAAGTTTTGAATATTTATCACTCCATGGAAATGATGAACAAATTGGGATTACATTTGTAACAAGTAAATAGGATCGTTAAAAAAAAATAACAAGAAAATATTAATAATAATACACTCGAATGCAGGTTACCTATCGGGTCGAGGAAAATCTAAAGGTGTAGAGTGTAGAATTTGTGGGACTATCTAATTCTATTATAAGATTTCTTAAATTAAAAAAAAAAATTGGCGAAGCTTACTATTTAAGATTTACAGACTACGATAATAATTGATTGTACAATTTTATATTTATTTACATATCTCTAATTGAACAGATTCATGCAATGGGATCTTAGGCCACTAGTTAAAGTATCGGAAGTGAAAAAGCGCAATGTTTTTATTGCTCTTTTGAATTTACGTTATTATGCGTATATTTAAACGTGTATGCAATCGAAAATTACCCTTGTTAGTAGTTGAAAACAACAATAAAAGAAATTTGCAAATTTTCCCTTTCGAGACTTTACGTAGAGACCATCGATTTCTTTAAATGTTTAAAACTTTAGTATTCTGAAATATATTTATACATATTACCAACACGAACATTTATTAACATATCATTATTATCATTTAACAATTGAAAATAAATACATATACTAAAGTCCATAAGATACAAGAACTTATATAATCGTTATTATATTAACATAATTGCGTCCCTTTATTCATTTTTATAGATATTAAAACAATACGTCATCCCACATAAACCATTTTATAGCGTTAAATAAAAGATGTCCTCGTGTGTAATAAATTTCACCACGATCGGTAGACGCGTAAAGACATTCAAAGATTATCAAACCTACTTCTTTATTCATAATGTTAACCTTACCAATCTAATGTGCTTTTAATATTTCAACAGCGTAACTTTATATTGCTTTGGCTCGGCTCACAGGATTATCAGTTTTACTATTGCGATAATAATGGAGTATTAATGCAATATAGATACTATTTTCGGACGTAGCTCCTTGAACACAAAATGTAATCAACTCATTCATCCCGAAAAACAAAACAATCTATTTTTGATCAAATACTTAACTAAAACGTATTTTATAGCGTGGACGTAGACGAAATGCACAACAAGGCGATCGACTAAGCTCCGAATGCTTCTCAAGTCTTATAAATGTACTGGCGTATATTGATACGTTAGCCGAACAATAAAACTGCGAGTCTTTGATAATGGCGAACGAATTTAAAACAAAGAGTAAGAACGGTATTGTACAGATTTCAATGACGATGATTCCGCGATGTATTCGGAGGTTGCCTTTTGTATTGTTTATTTCCTACAAATAAGAGCATTGTCTTCGCTGATAATGGTGATAAATTCTTGAATTTTTAATGACTCGCTAACTGAATTAATATTTTTCATAGTCATGTTTGTTTTCAAGTATGTTGTGCATTAATCATTATTGCAAATACGAACTTAGCAATAGGCCACTCTGTTCTCTACTCTGTTCTACACCTAACTGTAGCAGAGATTGTCCAGATATACAAAGGCTAGAAGATGATTTTTTAAAATGGACATATTCTGCAGTGTTGTTCTTGTTTGCAATTTTCAAATTCCATCTGCTCCATATATTGCACACACAATGAAACTAAATATAGAATACAGGTAAGTAATAAACAGTGGAGTAAGAAACGACATTCAAAATAACAGCTAGCTCGGTTTTGAAAATGACTTTAAAAACAAAGGAACACCACTACTTAATATTGAAAAACTAAAATTAACATATTACCTATTTGTAATATCCAAAGTAATTACAATAATTTCTTACTTTATTAACATCAATTTTTGGCCACCATAGTACAACATCTGACTGTAAGCATAATGGTTTAATTTCTAATTTGAGGAATTAATTATTTTCCTTAAGCAATACAAATAAGAGATCATTAAGTTATTTTAAAATGCCTTCTTATTATCATGCAAAATCAAATTTACTAGTTACCTACAGGATCATAGTAAGATATTTCATTAAAAGTCATTAATTTGGCTTTTATTTTGTTGCATTAAAATAATGCAAAAAAATGTTCATTTTAAAATTAAAATAAAGGTCAGTCTATACTTATAAAAAATAACTTGTATATCAAACCACATATTATATGAGGGCAGGCAGAAGGAACCTAGTGTTAAGATTTTTCCTCAAGTACTACTGAATTTTTGAGATAAGAGTGTTGAGTTGTGGATTATTTCCCAGCTGTGGTAAATAATAATAATTACTACAATCTACTTATACCATCTTAATGTGTCATGACAACCTCTTTAAATTATTTATGTAAAATTCTAGAGAAATACATAGTTTAAAATAAATATACATTTAATATTTTTAAAGTTTTCTTTGCTTAGGTCTCTTATTTCATGATGTTTTTAAGATATGCCTAGAAGGGTTTAATGACACTATTAACCTTATTTTTTAATTCATGTTTAAAAACAAAGTTAAAATTTTACCACATTGTAAGAATAGTGCTGAGATCATAAATATACAAGCCTGACAGAAAAAGGTCAGAATTAATAAAAGATATATATATATATATATATATAAATCAATATCATATATCAATAGTAACTTAACAATTTAATAAAATATAAAAAGGGAACAAGAAATTAACAGTTATATTTACCATTTATAGAGCATGATCCAAAGGCCGAACAAATTGTCAAATATCTTGGGTGACGAAATCTTATTATGAACATGTCCTTGGTATGTTATTATAATTTATACATCTATACATTGGAAATAAAAATACACGTATGGTAAAAACAATTCAACGCGCGCCGATTATTTTATTGTAGATATTAATTCACATCAATAATTACACTGGATTGTACATTACGAAATAAAATAGTAATACTTTATTTAAACTGAATATTTAGTCACTAAGACAAATATATAATAAAAAACTACTGGGATATACTTAAAAAAGTATCTTTCTTATTTATAAAAAGCACTTAAGCATTTTTAGATTTCAAGAAGCACCACCTAGCCAATGACACCAATTCACCAATAATAAGCACTCTGTGCTCTTCAACTGACTACTCGTACTACAAAAATGTCAAATTCCTAACTTTTTAGTTTTTGGTCGCAATAGCCAGAGCAAATAAAATGAGTAAATGTGTTCTGTGAGCCAGAGTATGTAAATGTATACAGAAAATTACAATTGCTATAGATAAAGCGTTGACCAAGATTGCAAATTTCGATTAAATTAAAACATCATTGTTATAAATGCGGATATTTCGAATTTATATAATACATAATTAAATATATTTTACCTGAAACCATATTTAATCTATAAGTATGACCATCAAAATTCTTGTAGGTATATTTATAAATTTATATTAAGCTATTGTCTATGGTGTAGATATATGAATAGCCTGTTAGCCTGAATAAAATCAAAACAAGATTGACATTTGACAACTCACAAGAATGACAACTTGACAAGTAGTTTTTTAACTATTACATACATTACATCAAGTAATTTCTATTAAACGTTTTTTTTTATATATAAAATTATTATAAAAGTTATACCGAGTAAAATTAATTATTATAAAAGAATTTGCTTGTAGAGAACAAAATATTTTTTATTCCTAACTAGTCTTAGTCTGAGTCAGTCTGAGTCTGAGTCTTACTATGTCTGAAGAATGGGATGCATATTTAAAAGATCCTCGACTTATTTGTAAATATGGCATTAAATGTTATCAAAAAAATCCGGAACATCATAAAAAATATAAGCATACACCTCAATTGAAAGCTAAAGCTGCAAAAAATGAAAAAAAATATCGTTTTCAACCCTATAACAAGGCTAAACATGTTAATACACAACCAAACGATACAGGAAGTATTGAAGAAATAGTTGAAGAATTAAAAATAATAAAAGATGATGTAAACCAACCATCAGGCTCAACAAACACGGTTACTGAAGTCAAAGAGGAACAACAAGAAACTCCAGAAGCTATTGTAAAATCAGACAGCATTTCTTTTTATGATAAAAATTCTGAACACAGCATCTTGAAAGATTGTTTTTTAATTGAAATGCCAGAAGATTTTTATAAATTTTATGAGTGCCTTTGTGACGATTCGGAAGATGTAGAACAAATGTTGTCCAATGTTAACTTGCAACTTATTGGTCCTTTTGAGTTATTTTTGGGTAAATTACCTAAACTAGAAGATAAAAATTTATATTTAATACATTGGAGATTTTTCTACGATCCTCCAGAATTCCAGGTTGGTAGAAAGATATAGAAGATTTCTTTTAAGTTATTCAATATATATTTTTTAACTGATTAGCATCTTTGACTAAGCAGTCTCACCGTTCATGAATATTTGGCTTAGTGGTGGGAGCAGTAAGATGGTCATATTAATTTGATTTGGGTCCCGCTGCATACTAAATATTATATTTTCAAATATTCATGAATATTTTTCTATCCGTAGCATGGAAACACATCTTTAAAAAGTAAAAAATAATTTCAGGCCATTTTAAAAAAGAAAGGAAACAGTGAGCTTCATATTGGATATTATAGAGATGACCCAAATGAGAAACCAGTGTTTTTAGCCAAAAACGATAGCAGTGCAGGTTATGCATTAACACCAGTTTCAGAAAATATCTTTGGTGCAGTATAGTATGAGAAATTATTATATTATTGTGAAGTTATAAATTGAATTATATTGAAGCAACTACAGCTATACAACTTTTTTTAGTTTAGTTATTGGTTATATTTAGATTTTCGCATAATTAAGTAATGTTTTTATTTTTAAATATTACATGTATGTTAGTTATTATGGGTTTTCATATTATTCCATTCCATGTTTTATTTAATTTCCCAAATATTGAGCTGTATAGTGGCTTTATTTGCTAAATATATGATTCAAGTGTAGAAATTTAAATTCATTGTTTTTATTTTTTAGTCAGTTTTTGCAGACAGAAAAGAAATCTTCGCCTTTTATATCAATTGCTTGTCAAAAATTAATGGAAAAAATAAAAAAATGGGCTGAAGAAAACAATTATTCTATGGAAGAATTTAATTTTAAAAATAGAATTAAAAAAATTGTATGTAAAACATTCCATGGTGCCGGCATTGTGGTTCCATTTGACAAAAAAACTCAATTGGGTTATAGGAAGTTAACAGAAAGTGATGGTAAATATAAAAACATTTTTTTAAGCTTCATACTGTATGCCCATATTGCAGGGCAGGCAGTGAGAACCTAGACTTAATACACTTCACTATCTGTGCATTGTCCAAATTATTTTGTTACTAGAGTAACGAAATGAAAATACTTCTCTCATCCCACAACCATCGGGTTTAAACCCTGTCCCGCTGTGCCACAATGGTCCCTTTTATCAGTGTATAAAAAGAAGTTTTGTTTCCATATTACCCCAATTACCAATTTCACCTTACTTTTAACAAACTAAGGTAGCTTAAATACAAATTGGATGTTCTAGTTAATATCAATTAAGCTCCCACAAAGTGACTCGCATTTACAGTACTACAGTACAACTTTAAGGGCCATCCATAAATTATGTTACAACAATTTTTAACTCCACTTCCCACTTGTTTAGGGGTGTAGAATTGTGGAGGGCTAGGGTCTTATAATATAAGATACATATAATTCCAAAATTAATAATTTCTAGATGTACTGCAAAAAATGTGGTATATTAGATAGGTACTTTCATAAATGGTGTCTAATTAATAGTAACTAATTTATGGATATCGCCTTAGTACATAAGAGTATAAAGTACAGTGCTAAGTAAGACATTTAAATATTGATCCAATATAATTTTAGTAAACTTGAAGAAAATGTTCAAAAAACTTCAAGCGGCAAACTCTGAAGTAGAAAAAGATAAAATCCTTTCGGAGTTACAGCCAGTTCTTACTTATGCAAGTATTGCAATGGATGAATGTGATTTCGGAACAGGCCTTGAAGCTGGCATTGCTTGTTTTTGCTCAGGACTGCGAGAACTGCAAACAAGTGCCTTGACAAATTTCGAAGTTGCTTATTCATTGTTACAAAGAGATGCGTTTGCCAAAATTATAAAGGTAATTACTATTGATAAAATATTTAACTATATCCATGTCTGATTAAAAACACGACGTTTGTGGTAACAAGACAGAGCGAGGGAAAGCGCTTCGTCGATTTCCGCCACTCAATATGTAGTACCTCTATAATTTGGAGGAAAATCGGGAACGGAATGTTTTAACAGTAGGTTCCTTCTGCCTTCCCTGCTGTGTGCGGGATACAGCGTGACGCTAAAAAAAACATCTCCAAAATTGGGCAGTTTCCTCTACTTACCGTGCTACACGAGGGATACTAGGCAAAACGTCGTCTCGTACTTTTATATATATCACTGCAAATTAACATTTTGATAATTTACAAACAATATTTTATATAATATTTTATTCCGATTTTGTCTAAATTTCTTTAAATTTCGACATAAATTCTTATATTTTCAGATGCATATAAAGTACCGACGTCGGGGTCCGCATATGTCAGTGTTGGGCAAATAATATTAAAAAAATTTTTAAAGGTAATTTCAAATTTTAAGATTCGTATTTTGTACAAGATTTGAAAAACTAAATCGATTTGTTTTACAATTGTTTTTATTCAAAGTAACTTTTACATTTTTTTGTTTTCAATAAGAAAAAGGTTCGTTCATTAAGAAATTAGTGAACCATTAATTTTTGTCATTTTTGTGAAGTCAATACTAACAATATTAACTTTACCTCGATTTTTTTAATGTCACACGATATTGTGCCTTACATGTAACTATATTATCTTTTACTTTTCTATTAAGATATAAGATTCTTTATTGCACCACATTAACACATAATAAAACATACATTGCGAAAAGACATACACAACGGTGGACTTATCTCTAGAAAAGATCTCTTCCTGCCAACCCGTGGAAGTGGATAAGACAAGTAGCGGGAAAGACAAGATAGTGCAGTGAAATTGAGAAAGACAAAAAAAAAACAATAAAAAAATTAAATAAAACTAATAGTAAAAAAAGACTCACTTTTATTTTTTAACAAAATAATATTGTTAACGTCATATTTTCAGTATTACATCATAAGAATGTCAATCACAATCAGCGTTGCCAAACGCCCCGATTTTGGCGGGACGTCCCGATTCTAGACCAAAAATTAAATGTCCCAATCGGGACAGGCAATGTCCCGCTTTTCTACTTAAAATCTTCAAAAATCCCGCTTCTGAGAGAATATCTGGCAACGCTGATCACAATCATGAATAGTTATGTAATATTTATATACATTTTTTAAAATAGATAAAACCAGAGGAGTACCAATAAATCAGTCAATTTTACAGATAATTCTATGTCCCATTAGAAACTAACAAAGAGACAAATTTATCAAAAAAAAATCCATGCAATGGCATAACTTTATGAAGTTCAAGATGACAAATGAATATATAGAAGCAAATGAAGCAATCTCCAATCAGATCAACATTGGAAACTTAAACAAAACAAAGTATTATGAAAACAAAATTACCACTTAATTGTGCAATTTTTAAAAAAAAATGATATATTACTGTATTTGCTTTTATATGATTCAAATATAGAAGGTGCATATTTATTCCTTAGGTTTGTCAGCTTTGGTCAGATGCAAGAACAAAGACGTAGGACAATGGTCACTGCCGTACACTTTATCTCTTATAACATTGTCGCATATCGCTGGCAACAATCTTTCTGATACAATAAAATAGTCCAAACGCCTGTAACAATAATAATTTACAAATGGTAAGTTGTGTAGTCTTGTTGATTAAAAAAAATATATAAATTGTTATTTAATTTCAATTAAATGACCGAGACCGAGACCAGTCGCGGCGCAGGTTCACCAACGTGCTTCTATCAACGTGACAGGTTGTGGATTCGATTCCCACTCCAGGAACGAAATATAAAAAAAATATTATTTCGCTCTGATAATAATGCAAGGCAAAATGTGACGTTGAGTTTTGCCACTCACAATTCGCGGGAAAGTAGGGAACTAATGTGTCTTTATGGGAACGGAGTAACTTAATACTGGGATCCCAGGTTACCTCAGCCTGACTTGCTATGTGCGGAATAGAGTGTAAAACTAAAAAAAAAAAATGTTTTTTTATATTAAGAATCATGTCAGTTTTGGAGTAACTTATAAATCAGACATTACAGACGTAAATAGAAGTAGTTATCAAGAATTTATATTGTTAAAAGATATCCTATATATATATATATAAAACTTTAAAAAGTCGCTTTTCGTGTCTGTCTGTTGTTTCTAACTCTTCTTCTTCTAAACCACCCAACGGATTTTGATGCTGTTTTCACCATCAGGTCGAGTATTTTTCATAGAAGGTTTATATATAGTTTATTATTTGTACATTCTTATGTAAATTAACATAAATACGATAAATGTGTATAAAGTCCTATCCGCTGAGACACTTTCGCGCATGCGCTGCTTTAATGGTAAGTACTACATGAAAAAAATCTACTAGAGTATTGTTCCTCTTAATAAGATTTACAAAAAAGTATCTTTTGATAGGAATATGCCGTCGCGGCAAAAAGAATAACGTGTAGTGATCATTTTTCTGTCTAAAAATAATAATTTCAATATATTTTTTATTGTGAGTCATATTTTTCCATAATGGTATTAATCCTTATCCTTTAAAATACTTTATTAATTTTCAACGTTAAACGAAGATAAAATTTGTTTTTTACACTATTTCGAAATTGCGAATAGTTTTACAGAAAAATGCATTTAATTGTTGACACATCCCGCCGTTGACACATCAGCTGTATGTTACTCAAGTTTCACTTATTACTTACTCTCAGCATATAAATAAGTATATTAGTTACGTTGGCCATTTATTGTAGATCAAAACTGTCTTTTATTGTTTTTCATTTTAATAAGTACTTTAGAAGTTGTTACAATATCAAAAAATCCTTGCTGCGAAACGGCTCGCCACTCGCCATGCGTCCGCCGCTCCCGCCTGCCTTACACGCATCGGTGGTTCAGTGGTAGAATGCTCGACTGTTCTGACTGTTCGATTTCCGGCCGATGCATTCTATTTAATTTTCCTCAAAGGCAGCCACGTAGTGCTTGCTTTTCATCAGGGATAGAATACCCTCTTCAGCATTAACCACAAACTCGAAAAAAAACCCGCCTGCCTTTATAGCAACGAAGATTTAGATGCGTTTGCACGTATTGGATAATTCGAGTTGAATGTATTATTTCAGCGCGTTATATTTGGTTTCATATTTTTTATAGTAGTTATTAGTAGGTAGGTTTTGTTTATAATTTCTTCCGTTTAAAAATAGTCATTTAACTATCTAAAAATAGTCATTTAAATAGATTTTAATAAGTACTGGAAAGATTAGTAGCACAGATTTAATATTACGGTACCTACTAAAAAATCCTTGCAGTGTAAAACAATTGGAAAATCCTTATTGAAACTACGAAAATGCGGGTAAGTTACGAAAATTAATTAAAAATGGTTTAATTAATTTTCACATCTTAAGTGCTTTGCAAACATACATTTTATGAATAATCCAGTAGTAAAAGCGGGCGAAGCCGCAAGAGGGTCGCTAGTATTACAATAAATCTAATCTGACAATCACCTAAAAATTTTAACTTTATCCAGAATTGAAACGCAAGATACTCACCATCCAATATTTTTCGGCCTACTGTTAGACATGTAGCTCCAAAACGTATACGCTCCAGTTTTATCTGGATAGAAATGTCTGTATGTATCTATAAAACCATCCCCCAGTAATTCAGTCATTCCCGTTCGCTCTTCTTCAGTGAAACCCGCGTTTTTCTTATTAGTTTTTGGATTTGTAAGATCTATAAAAAATATTAAATAATATTATTTAAAAGGCCAGTCGTGGCGCAGGCGCACAAGAGCGACTGTAAAGGCGACCTGTTGGTTCTATTCCCACTCGCGGAAATTAAATATTTAATATTTTAAATTCTTCGCTGTGGTGTCGAAACAAAGCGTGACGTTGACTTCTTAAACTCAACACGGAATGCCTCCAGAATTCAGAGGACAGTGAGGAGTGGATTGTCTTAACGTTAGGCTGCCTCTGTTTATCCTAATAAATGTGGGATACAGCATGAAACCGATTAGAATGTTTAAAAATAAATCGGAATACTTCTTAGAATGTAAGACTCAAACTTCCATTTAACACTTACCTATTTCATTATGTGCAACGTTCATATCTCCACATATAATAACCGGCTTGTTCTTATCTAAAGATTTCACATGTTTTCGGAACTCTTCATTCCATTTCAGTCTTTTAGGTAGGGTGACTAGCTTGCGTCCCGCGTTTGGAACATAGGTGCAAATAAGATAAAAGTGTTCATATTCCGCCGTTATGATACGGCCGTCGCTATCCAACTCTTCGTTTTGCAAGCCATATTGCACATTCATTGCTAGTTTAGTCGTGTATATGCCTACGCCAGCGTAGCCATCTTTATCGCTACACAACCAGTACGCGTGATATCCAGGGATATTTTTAATTTCTTCTGGTAACTTCTCTTTTGAACATTTAACTTCTTGCAAACATAATATATCAGGTTTTTCATATTTCAAATACTTCAAACCCTCCTTCCCCATCCACGCCCTAATACCGTCAACGTTCCAACTAGATATTTTGAAGTTCCAATCTTTGTCTTGAGAATTTTTGGATAAGTTTGAAAAATCAATGGATTCATAGTCAGTTACGGATTTATTTGGTTTCTTTTTACTATCTTCAGATACTGAAAATAAGGGGGCTGGTAAAATGTATTTCTCAATTATATATTTGGAGTTTCGTCATTTTGAATAGTAAAACAATTGGTTTTAATTTTGTTAATAATGTTATCCTCTTCACATATTTGCTTCATGCGTAGCATATTTCTCCTTAGCCATTAATATAATTGTAAGCTATTTTTTAATACAAAATATGTTGACAAGACATGAAAACAAAATTACAATAGTTCCATAACAAAATTACTAACTTGCAACTTATGTAATAACTAAATAAAATTAAAATGTATAACATGCAAAAAAATGCTTTTATTTTAATTTAGATTTGAATAAAATAAAGTTCCCAGAAACTATATATTTTAAATAATAAATAGAATAAATTAGCATATCAAGTCTACTTTAAAATTACACATATACTACCTTCTTTAAGTTTTAAAATACAATGCATGTTTGTTAATAGTATAAGCACTTAATTGTAAATTATAGAAAATACATATTATCTTTTATTTTGTCAACTAAAAGTTACTACAACCTATAACCATGTTAGTATGATATGCAGAATATATTAAAGATACCTATAATTTTTTTTTATTCAGATTGTTCAAGGAAAAAAAAATTGAAATAACTAAACATTATAATTTTAAAATTTTTTATTCAATAATAAAAAACACACTTAATTATAATAAAACAATTGTCAATAAAAATAACTGAATTTAAATAATAAATTAAGGAGTTAGTTACCCTTCTCATCGCCCTTACGCTGACGTTTGGTCACAGGCTCACTGGTGTCTTGCTCTTCCTCAGATTCCTCTTTTTCAACTTTCTTTTGCCCTTTCTTACTTTTTTGTTTAGTTTGAGGTTGTTCTACAATCTCATCATTTTTAGCATCACCTGTAATAAATTTATTAATAGTTTTCATTTTTTCTTTCTTGTATTTAACATAAATTTGAATTTGCATTATTAAAATGACAAATAACCTAGAATAAAGACAAAGTGTGTGTTTAATAAAATTAATATGCTGATGTATGTTAAAATATATTGTTGCTTTTAAAATGACAGCTGATGATACAAAAGGTGTCCATATATGTAAACATAAAAGGAGTCCATATATGTAAATGAATAAATGTTAAGAAATGGACAAATGGATAATACATAACAATAAGTATAAGTCATATGCTTATACTTATTGTATATCTTCACTCTCAAGATTTGTTGTTTAGCAAGAGCAGCATGTTAGCATTATTATTATTTTTTATTGTAGATAGGCAAGCATTTGTCCGCTATCTCACCTGGTGGTAAATGACAATGCAAACGAAGGTGGAGCATGCATAATTAATTTATTAATAAAATAATTTTGAGGGCATGGCACAGTCAGATACTCTTCATACATAACTATAAACATAATTGGCTATGGATTTAATCCACTCTGGTTACTTGGTAAGACAAAATATAGCATTTAGGCCTACTACATAAGACAATGTCTCCAAATTGAGAAGGAAGAAGAGAACAGTAGGTAGACAGTAAGACTATCTACCTTGCTATCCCTCATATAGCAGGCTAAAAGCTAAAAAAGTAAGTTAAATATATTTTTATCAAGTATACTATTTAGCTTTACCTTTTCTAATAAAACAAAAAATATATTTTGGACTGTAAAGAAATTCTATAAATAGTTTTAATCACCTTTTTGAAAAACTTTACTGTCACACAATCACATTTTACCCACTTTTACTTTCAGGTTATTTTATTGTATATCAAGCACAGTAAATTAAACCTTCAAAGGGGCCAAGGAATGATATATGTAAGATTCTAAATTCCTAATATCTTACTACATAATACTATTCTATAAATTAATAAATTTTTGTTTCTCATATAATAGGAAAATTTATAAATAATTTATAAAAGCTAATAATTTAGCTCTAATATAGCATAGTGTGAGTTCTTACCCTTTCCTTTATCTTCTTTTTTAGTAACTTTCCTTTTTTTGCTGGTAGGAGCTTCTTCTAGCAAATGTTCATCATTTTCTTGTGGTTCCTCCTTTGGTGCAGCCTTCTTGGCATTTTTCCGCCCTTTGGGTTCTTTCTTTTTTGGCTCTACCAATCTTTCATCATTGTCAATGGTCTCCTTTTCATCTCCATTTTCAACTTCCATTTCTGCGTCTTCCACTTTCTGATCAGCTGGTTTTTCTTGATTCTTAGGTTGTGCTTTTTTCCTATCTTTTGGAACTGGCTTTTCTTCTTCTTCAGCAGCATTCTCATCATCTTCAGGTTCAGCTTTAGGTTGTGCCTTACGACCTCTACCTCTGGCTTTAGGCTTTTCTTCATTAACATCTTTATTTGTATCTATTTCTGCTTTTGCATTTTTTTTACCTCTTGGTTTGCTTTCTTTTGGCTTTTCATCTTTTTTTGTAGCCTTTTTACGACCTTTTACTGGTACATCAACATCATCTGTATTGCCATTGGGTTGGGATTCATCATCATTTTCATTGTCTAATGCTTCTTTTTCTTCTGAAATACCATCACCGTTGGTAACAGCTTCAACATTCTTCTTTTTCCCTTTCTTTGCTGAAACTACCTCTTCCTTATCACTGGGAACAATCTGTTCTTCCTTATTATTATTTGCAACATTTTTGCCCCTTTTTGTTTTTTTCTCGAATACTGGAGCAATTTTCTCTTCAATATCTTCTACAATCTCTTGATCTTTTTCAGTTTCAGAAATATTTTTTGCTTTTCCTCTTCCTTTCTTAGGTGCTTCACTTGCAACTGCCTTAACATCAGCATTTTTCTGCAATTCAAAATTATTGCGAAATTTGATAAGTTCCCAATTCAATTAAGCAAAAAGATTTCATGACAAGGAATTGCTTGTAGTACCTTCATTTACATGAAATAATTCAGTAAGTATAATCAATTTTACTTAAAAGTTCTGAATTACTAATTACATATTACAACAACGTTAATATATGAAACAAAGAGATTGCATGAAAATTTAATAGTTATATGAAAAAACTGTAATAAAAAAGCATAAATGCAATAAAGAATAAATTGTCATAAACATTACAAAATTTTGCTCTAAAGAATAGTATTTTGTATTTAACTAATAAGACATTATAGTGCAATTTACATTTTAAGGAAATGTGGTTTCAGTCATTTACAAAGTAAATCAGTTATAACAAACATTGTAAGAAACATACTGTTACAGAAACTATTTATACCTTAGTTTTTGCAGTTCGTGGTGCCATTTCGACGTTATATGCACAAAATAAAACTAAATTAACAATTTTTCATAAGCAAAATAACCGGCACTTCGCGACTTAACGCGTCTCGAAAGGAAGGTTGCAAGCGAATTTCCGGTATCAAGCAAAGTTGACAATGACAGACTATGCTCGGGATGGCGCCAATTTTTGACACTTGAAACTTGAAAGTTAAGTTGAGTTTTTTAATGCTGGCTAGCTATTTTTTCTATTTTAGTCTATGATATCTGAGTCATAAGAATTAAGAAATAAATGCGGTAGCGTATAGTGTTACTAGAATCGGTGCGGTACTACAATCTTAATACTGTAATTTACCACTACAGTACATAATTTTTTATTCTAAGAGTAAGAAAATACAAAATTTTTATGTTGGAATTTATGTGATTGCAGTAACATAGAATTTATTTAAAAACGAGTTATATATTGTCCGTGTCCACCTCAGAATAGTCTGGTAAAACAATGCCTCGAAAATAAAAAATAAACGTTTACACCTTTACTGACGAAATGCACTTAATTTCATCATGGATCTGGAATCAGGATACACCTGCGAATTTCTTTTGATTCACCAGCTATTAGCCAAATTCGGGAACTCCTACATCTAAAAGGATGAGAAACATTTCAGAAAAAAACATTAAGAGCTTCCCTTAAGCTATGTAAGGACCGACATTATAAGCCTGAATGGCAAAAGAGTCGTCAGCATTGTCAATTATGTTGAATAAAATCTATACCAAATCCTCCAAATATAACGTTTTTCCACACTATAATAAAAAAGAAAACTGTTTGTTTCGACACATAATTATTCTATTATATTTTTCAATTGTACTCCATAATTTAGTTGTTATTCTTCGTTTGTATAAATGTATGTAATAATTATTGCCTCAGTGTATACAAGCTCAAACATGGTTCCGTCAAAAAAAATATTACAACGTTTTCTATATTTTTCTTCTAATATGTCTTATTGATAAATGAATAAAGATATTTTCCTCCGTATATATTTTTTTTCAACGCTTTATTATTCGTGCGGTAAAGGATTAACGCGGAATGATATCTATGATTTGTCAAATGTCACTTGTGTCATTCTCGTTTGCTGACTTTGTTGGAGTGTTGGCAAATCTGAAGTAAATGTGGTAGATATGGGCCGTAACGTCTTTTAAGCATAACCAGTGATCACTAGTTTCGGGTACACGCGTAGCTAGTTTCAGAAACTAGTTATTTCTGTAACTAGTTACAAATGCTTAATACGATTACTTTAATACAAAGTTTAATACGATTACTTTTATAGTTATGATTACGAAAAAGTTTTAGGTTAAATTACAATATCTTGCTACTAAAATGTAATTATTTATTAATTTCTTTTATATACAATTATTTTTATATATTTTTTTATATACACTTTATTATATTATATATTATTAATATACAGAATTTTATATAATTTTTTCGCTGATCGCTTTTTAATAATATTTGATATATTTAATTACAGAGTGAAATAAAAATTCCAAATTAAGTGAAAAAAAAATTTTACACACAAAATACATTCAAAAAGAGAGAATAATTTTACTCTTACAGAATGGAAAAAGAAATTAAAAAATACAAAAAAAAAACATAAACGCGAAACTGACACGTAATCACAAAATAATAAGGTTTAAAATTGAATGAAACTTGAGACCAAACTTGAGGTAAAAACCAGCTGGTTATGGGTTCGATCCCCACTCGAGGAGATGAAATATTTATTTAAATTAATATTTTAATTTCTTCGCTCTGGTGTCGAGGTAAAGCGCGGAGTTGAGTTCTGCCACTGAACACGCAATGCCTACAGAATTCGTCAGAAAGTGGGGAACCTAATGTAACAGAGTGTTACACTAGGTTCCCTCTGCCCACCCTGCTGTATGCGGGAAACAGCGTGAAGCTGATTTATTTATTTTATTTTTTAAAATTGAAAGTAAGCACAGAGCACAATAGATTAATTTATTTATTTATTAGGAAGCCAACGTTACATACTACAAAAACAGGCTTTTAAACTTGTAACATAAACACAGTTATAAATGTATAACTAGTACTTAAATTAAAATTAAAT
>DWNA01000136.1:0-37835 GCA_018249835.1 Heliconius besckei | reverse complement strand
CCACAGCGGCCAATCATCGATCTAATATTGAATCTCGTTCAAATGATCGAAACGCTTGAATTCGTTCAAATGACAGAAATGTTCCAATTCGTTCAAATGATCGAAATGCTTGAATTCGTTCAAATGACCGAATGTTTGAATTCGTTCATCGTTCATGATTGGTTGTCGTGTAAGATGGCCGCCATCGTTCATATGAACGAGTCATTGCGATCTTAGTGATAGAATCAGCCACACGCTTCTCGTGATTGCAATTATATGACCCGATCGTTCATGATCGACACAAGGCTAGTTCTACGCAAATGTCACCAAGAGTACACAATCGATTGCTAATGACCACCGTTTGTTTGTTAAAAACTCAAATTGTACTTACATAATTCACGCAAATTTCTACTCTTGTGGCGTATACTGAAAGAAGCTAGTAAAGTACAATCACTATTTGTCCAATTTCTAATAATTTTTACAGTTTATTTTTTCAGCCGCATCCCGCATATACGGAGAATAGGAAAAGCTAATGTGCCTTCACTGTAGCAGAATTCATTGCCGCACTTTGTCTTGTGATGAAAATAATTCATTTCCCCGTATAGGGATCAAACCTACAACCATCGCGTATAATAGTCGTCGTTTCACATCGCCACATTGACCATACTCTAATACGTTTTATAAAACTATTCTGCTTATTACTCTTTCAAGTACTATCCTACTTACATTCTGATTGATATTCATAATTTTCAGAAGTGAAACATGAACAGCAACTCATGGTACAAGATGGTAGAAACACTTAAAACTTTTAGTCTAAATCATTATGATTTTCCAACAATAATTGACAACGTCTCGATATTACTGAGGATTATTACCATTGATATTTATAAAAAATCAAAACGTTAGTGCTGTAATTTAACGCTTATAAGAATTGAAATTGAAGTTTGACATAAGGCTGTGCTAGGAAATGCAGAAGAACACAAAGAAAAGACTCTCTAAATTCCTACGGACACGAGATTTTTCATTTGACATTAAAAAGTATTTATACATAAATTACATATACTTTTAGCTATTTCCCTCATCTTTTACATTATGACTTCAATTGCTGGTTTGGGCTACTTCTACGTATATACCATATCAATGGTGTGGATGGTATTTTTCTACTATGGCAGGGCTGCTATGTGGACTGAAGTGGCCGTAGTACTCGCCTTTAGTTCTTGCAGTGTTATTTGTCTCACAAAATTCGTCTTCATGAAATTATATGCGTAATTAATTATTTATTTTTTCTTAACATTTAAGCAAGAGAACTCTAAACTCTAGTGTTTCGAATAATATTTTGTAATAAAGTATAATAGTATCTATATTAATGTTATAAAGCTGTAGAGTTAGTTAAGCTGAACGCGCTAATATCATAAACTAACAATTACTAGTGGGAAAATATTTTCTTGTTGAATATCAAGGAAAACAATAAGAAGAATGTGTCACGAGTGAAAAACCTCACGAAGAGGACGTAAACTCTAGTAATTATACATATTTTATATTAAACAGGAAAGAAATTAAGGATACTGTTGAAAAATTTCTAAATTGTGATGCTCAAGTTATAGGAAATACAAGATTCGCTAAAAACCTTCTAAAGAGACTTAAGATGGTTAAGACTAGAGCTTCCATCATCTGGGTGTCCCTCATGGTAGACGGTCTGGTTTATCTATTGATTCCTCTCTTCACACCCGGTAGACATTTTACAAATGAAATTTACTTAATCTATGGTAATAATATTATTTATATAATTAAAAGCTTTATATAATTAAAAGCTTATATAATTAAAAGCTTATATAATTAAAAGCTTATATAATTAAGAAACTTAGCTAATTCAATTTTTTTGTAAATACTGACATTACTAAAACAATTACAATTAAGATACAATATGATGATATCCCAAAAATTAAATTTTTATAGATCAACTTTTCTACTACTGACGTTTTATGAATACGAACTCTTGAAAGAGTATGAACTCTTTAACTTTGCTATTATATATTCACCTCACCACATATTATATATACGAACAAAAAACTGTAATATCAGTTAAAGCTACATATTTCTTCAACTTCATGATGAGACCGTCGTGGCGCAACGATTGTAGGTTCGATTTTAATTCAAAACGCATTCTTTATTATTTCAGGTTTAGTTCCGATGTTAGAGCCACCTAATTATGAAATAGCCTTACTCGTCACTACTGTCACCACAGGCTTTGGTGTTTATACAATGGCGAGCGTGGCTATATACGTCATAGTCATAGTCGGTTACGCTGAAGCCCAAATGCACGCTCTAAGCGAAGAACTAAAAAACGTTTGGTTCGACAGCCAACACTTCTACAATGAAATCAACTGTGATATTGACCAAGTTAATGTCGTTGACGACAAAGATAATATCACCAACGAATTTATTGGCATTCGCTTGAGAGATATTATCAAGTTTCACATTGTCATTATTGAGTTAGTCCACGAATTGGACAGAGAGTTTCGCCCAACACTAGCTTTGGAATGTAGTATTATGGCGTTTTCTATAATCACCGAACTGCTTGGCGGTCTCAGAAATACTTACCTACAGTTGCCGTTTAGTTTGATCCACGCGTTCATGGACTGCTTATCTGGCCAACGATTAATCGATGCATGCAACAACTTCGAAGAAGCTCTATACAATTGCAAATGGGAGAATTTTAGTATAAAAAACCAAAAGACAAATTTGCTTATGTTGGGATTATCACAGAAGACCCTGATGTTATCAGCTGGTGGAATCGCCAAGTTAAATTTCAATTGTCTAATGATGATACTAAAATCTACCTATTCAGCATATACGACCTTAGAATCTACAGTGACGAAGTAGTATATTAATTACTTTACGTTGTATCACCAAAACAGTTTTAGGGTGTTTACTAAAAAATATTTATTTTTAATATTATTAAGTAATTAGAAATAATTGGCTCATTACTACAATCGAAATGGGTCTTTAAAAAATCCTCAATTATTCATACTAGTAATTATGTTTAAACCCATTTAAATCACTAACCCATGTAAATCACTTTCTGTCCTTTTGTGTGTACGTTTATACTTTTTTATTTGTTACAAATATGTTATTAACAAAAAGATATGGTGGTTTTGTACCTAAGTCACCTATTGTAGATTATTTATATTAAAATATTTTTTAAATAGTTGCATTTTACATTATGAACGTTTTGTAAAGGGCAGAAAGCGGAATAAATACATTTGTTTTAGATTATATTTCAAATCTCAAACTTTTTTTCCACCCGCAAGGCTTTGCCCGCTTCTTTTTAATGAAATAATTTTATGTGTACCTATTTAGAGTCTGGTTGGCTATTTTAAGTCCAATAAAATCGGTGTAGTTGTTTCGGAGATTAGCCCTGACAAGTAAAGACAGAGAAATAAAAGTGTTAAAGTTGCTTATTTTATTATTGTATAAACGACTATATTATGTTCAAGAAAAAAATACGATTTTTTTGAAATCATAAACAGAGTTTAATTTTAAAAGGAGTAGGTTATCAATTCGACCGTAATTTTTTCTGATTTTCTTCAATTTTCATTAAATATGTGCGCTACAAATGGACGGATAACTCAATATCACGCCACCGCAATTCGATGTTTCTTTTTTATTGTATTTAACATCAAGGATAGTTTGATGAGAGTTTAATTAGGTTCTAAATATGGGATCCGGTTGAAGTCAGTTTTTTTGTTAAAAATATATTTTTAATTTTACAAATGTTTTTTTTAACTTCACGCTTAGTCCAATCCCACAGTGTATCGAGAAAGAGGGTATGCAATAATAAATTAGAGTCAAGACCTATTTTTTCACTTTCAAAGAACGTTCGTAAAACGATGAAGAAATAAAATTTCTTCTAAAATTTCATCTTCTTCATTTTTATCAGCTTCACGCTTTATCGCGTACGTAGCAGATTAGGCAGCGGGAACCTAGACACTAGATCCCATCAAGACACTACGTTCCCCACTTTCCGCCTAATCCTTCAGGTATTGCGTGCTTGGCGGCGAACACCGCGCTGTGCCTGTTTGCCGAGGAAGTGAAATTATTAAATAGATACATATTTTATTAACCTGAGTGGGAATCGAACTCATATTATATGCCACAAGTGTTTGACATTTTCTTCAGAAATTCAATTATAAATATATTCGACATCATTATCTCATTGTGAAGTAAAATTATTTAAAAAATAAACTAAAAACAAATTCCCTCGCTGCCTGCAAATAATCTGAAGATTACCAAAATTGTTCTCATCTAAACTTATATCACTTTCCTAAACTTTCCTTTCAATTTTTCTTTTCTTGATGACCTTCAATTAGGAGTTTGAAGCGTCATATTTATGTTTTGGTTTTGTTTGTAATTTTTTGAATTATTTATGTAAAATAACGTTCACGTTGTATTCAGCACATAGCAAGGTATGCAGAGAAAATCTGGGACGTGGTGTTAAGACACTCCGTTCCAATTAAAACACATTCATTCCCTATTTTCTGCCGAATCCTGAAGACATTGTGTGTAGAGTGACACACACTGTCTGTAGAGTAAGTTTGCGTGTTGGATAGCATTAACTGCTGATGGTTTACACCCACTAAGAAGGGATTTTGAAAAAATTTAATCCTCAAGGGGTGAAATAGGGATTGAAAGTTTGTATGGACAAATCTTTAAATAGGCTCCGATTTTTATAAAATATAAGATTCAGACTTAAAAATATTTAATTGAACACGTATTTCGTGGTTTATTAGAATTCACCCCCTAAGCAAAAATTATTTCATAAATATATTTAATAAATATTCGTATAGTTCCTGTAGTATATAATATGTATCAGACACTTTACAACTGGGTCATAATGAAGTTTTTTTTTTAATTAGAAAATCGCGGGCGCTAGTTTTAGAATTTAATTTGTATAATTACAGCTACATTTATTTTAATCACTGAGGCACATTTTGATTGACATTTTTGTATGTATACCGAAAGATTTAATAAAATATGTATGTTTATAAAAAAATATAAAAATATGCTAAAAAAAAGGATAATAGTACTTTATTTTATTTATCTATATGTATAGACACTATATACTTTTATAATAAACGAGGAATAATTTTACATTTTTAAATAGAAATTGTTATAAAAATACATAAAAAAAAATATAAAAACACTCCATCGAGCTCCAAGCTAAAAGAGAAAAGAAAACACATAGCAGTAGATATGTTAACAGCAATTATCGCAAGATTTTTCTAGCTTAATAAAAAAACTTTTATATTACAATTAAGACCAATTAAGTAATTTGAATGTCACTCAAGCTCTGTTAATTTATTCTAAGTGATAGAAAAGAAAGCATTTTTATATTTATTTTGACGCCAACGACGAGTCTTTGCAATTAAATATTGTATTTCAAAGGAATACTACGGAAAGGAGAGTCGAACTTGTAGAATCCTACAGAATTACATATCAGATATGTACTTATACATATATTCTTATGTCTCATATATTTTAATGTATTGTTTCAATTTCACGCTTAATTCCACATTTAGCACTGTAGAGAAAGGGAACCTAGTGTAAAGCCACTCCGTTCTCCGCATTCAGCCCGTATTTTACAAGACATTGCGTGTTTTTTTAGCTTCATACCGTATCAGAGGCAACCTAGTGTTTAGTTAGACACCCCGTTCCCATTAAGACACTTCAGTTCCCCAATTTTCTTTCCAAATTTTTGAGGAATTTCGTATTCAGTAGCGATACTCAACACTGCGCTTGGTTTCGTTAACAGAGTAAGAAAATAAAAATACGAAATATTTAAAAACACAACCGCCGCGTTTACACTTACTACCGCGTCATACGCTGTCACCTTAACATTTTGTGTTGAGTTGTGTTGACTTCAATGGGAATAATTGAATGCAATGAGATTGACAGCACTGCATGTGACCGTTAACGCGACGGTTGTGGGTTCAATTATCACTTGACGAAATGATTTTGTTTTATTTCGAAGCTCTGATACAAACAATATAACGGATAATTAATACCTATATTTTTTGATCCCAATGTAACGTTTACACCTTAATTCTTCGTAGTTGTTATATATGTGACCTCAAAAATATTCTTACCAGGAATCTATTTTACTTTTATAAAGATATCAATATGGGTATGTTCGGCAATTTGGGACTCGGCCACAGTGATTTGCGAACTCTCATAGAGACTGTCGGTATTCTATTCAGAGGACTGACAATTAACATAGATCAGAACAACATTAGGCGTAAGTACCGTCAAGCTTAATAATAAAAAATAGTATAATAAATAATATATTAAATTTATTGTCTCAAACTAAAGTTTTAGTTCAAAGTAATATACGAAGTTAACATATTTAGTCCTCTATTTAACTGTGTTCTGGACTCGCCTACCGAAGGTTCCTTACTAATTTCAATATTGTAGATCAACGAGAAATACAATTTATTAAAATTAACAAACAGAAGCATAGTGTATGCACTCATTTTGTATGAATTTTTTTTGGCTATTGTATAAATAAGTAAATCAATTATAAAGATTTTTACCTTTATTTATCCTGGAAGTTCTTTTTGCCAAACTAAAAACTTATAGGTCAGAAAATATCATTGACACTATAGACATACAATACTTAAGTATTGTCAAATATAAGTACGCTAGGCTTGCACTCGTTTTGAATGGAATGAACTACAAATGTTTGCAATGTTTTTTTGTCTATGAAATACCTATAAACTTTCACTTTTCAGATATTTCAGTTTATTTATATTGTAAATACTCACTTTGTGCCAAATTAGGTCAGGTCTTGATTACGCAAAGGCAAATTTCATACAAAACGCAGTAGAAACGATCTACTCATATCTTTTGATTGAGTTGACTTAGAAGCTCACCTTTTTCAATGCTCCAAGGAACCGTAGACTTAAATATTTGATAAGAATTTCAGCTAGATCCTTACACAATCTCGAGCTGATGATCTTAAAAGATGGACAGAACAACAACAAAATGGACTATAAGGGTTCCGTTTGTACCTTTTGAGATACGAAACCCTAAAAAACAGCTTATCGCGCACATAGCAGAGTAGGCAGGAACCTAGGTTTAACACAATCTTTCCCCACTTTTAATAATATTATTTAATGTATATTTCAGCGATTCCCTGGATCATTTACATATTTAATATTGTGGCTGGAACTTTCTATATCTACGTATACATATTGTCAATGATATGGTTTGTTTTATTTCGATGTCCTGAATGTGGCGATATTACAATTTGTTTCTTGGAGGTATCTTTGGGAATGTGCAGCGCTTCAGCCATAATAAAGTTCTTTTATATTAAGTTGTACGAGTAAGTTTGACTAATCTTTTTAAAGAGAATCTCTGATTTAAAAATATTTTCTATTCTTCCTTGGGGCCATTAGTGGCAAAGAAGTACAAGCGTGCGACTGGTTGTTACCAAGTTGTGCGTTCGATGCAATTTGAGGACATGAAACATTTAATATTTTCTTTTACTTGCTTTGCTAACTAGGCAAAGCCTGACGTTGAGTTTCGCAATCAAAATCAAAAAACTGCCCCCAGAACTCGGCGGAAAATGGGTACAGAAGTACCCATCTCCTAGACTCCTGTGCATAGCCTGCTGTACAGGATACAGCGTGAAGCTTATTTCTTAAAATAAATTACAGAACAACGGTAAGAAAATTAATTTATGAATACATCAAATATGATCGTGTCGTTCTACCTGAAACTCGATTTGCTGACAATATTAAAAAGCATCTAAGAACTGTGAAGAGGAGAGCCCTTATAATATGGATAACTTTCATGGTGAACGGAACAATTTATATTATAATGCCTTTTCTGATGCCTGGACGCCATTTAACTGAAGATTTATATGTTATTTATGGTATATGAATTTATAACTAAGTTTTAGCAAGTTAAAAGTATATAATATAAATCTCGGCATTATGTTCCGCCAGTCACAATATGTAGAAAATAAGGCGGAATATGGGAAACAGAGGGTAGTGTTAACACCAGGTTACTGCCTATTACCGGGCATTCATACGGGAAAAACATGAAGCTATGTAAAGTTCTTCAATTATCATATTTTAATATGCATTCTTTAAAAAAAAACGTTTTGTTTACAGGCTTAGAACCAATGTTGGAATCTCCAAATTATGAAATTGCAACAATGCTTATGATTCCCGCTATAATCATCGGAGTTTTCAGCTTAGCGGTTATAGTGGCTTTCATGGTGGTCGTAGTGGGCTACATAGAAGTCCAAATGCTAGCTCTGAGTGAGGAACTGCTTAACCTAAGGCAGGATAGTGAAATATTCTGCGAAAAAGTCACGCGACAAAATAACAGCCTTAGTACAATCGCTATTCAGAATATATTCATTAAGAATCGTTTGAGAGATATAATAAAATTCCACATTATGAATATTAAACTTAGGAACAATGTCGAAAACAAATTTAGAATTATATATATAATAGAGTTTATATTTCTGTTTTTTGCTATCGTTGCTGAACTGTTGGGGGGCTTGGAAAACACTTATGTACAACTGCCATATACATTTGATCAGATATTCTTAGATTGTTTGATAGGTCAAAGATTGTTAGATGCAAGTATCATTTTCGAGAAAGCCTTATATAGCTGTGAATGGGAGAATTTTAATGTGGCTAATCAAAAAACTGTTCTATTGATGCTAAGAAATTCTCAAAAAACATTAACATTGTCCGCTGGCGGAATAGCTGTGTTGAGTTACCCATTTCTAATGCACGTGATAAGATCAACGTATTCCGCGTATACAACGCTTCAGTCCACTGTTACTGAAGAAAAATATTAAAAGACCAGAAAAGTCAATATATGTTCTCAATATTTTGAATTCTATTTGCTTTAGTATTTCACAGTATATTACCGCTAGAAACTGCGAAAAAAAATGTTAAGAGTGTAGTTTTTAACAAAGTTTTTCAATCACACGTATGTTACACAATAATTTAAATGTTATAGTTAAGGCATATGACATTACACAAATTAAACAACTGACAGTATTATTTTCTTTTATTTAACCACAAACAAAGTATCAGATGAATTTCACACTGACGTTTCACCGTCTCATCAATGCAGCCAAGGTACCGTTAACCTTGTTACTGGCAGCACTACCCCTTCCTGCATCCTTCTCGTATCTTCCATCTCTACTGAACATACTTACTAAATATACCACTTTATTCACTTGTTCTAATATCTTACCAATTACACTGTGTATGCATTCTACTAATAAAACTTCCTTAGTAAATTATTGCTTCCTTACACTTCCCAAGGAACCTCCAAATTCAATTTTAGCGTTAATCCCGCTCTGTTCCGATTTCGCGATGTCTGACAGTTATTCAGTAATGTAAGGGGTATAGATATATAAATAAATTATAGAATATAATTAAATCATATTAAATCATTTCACTTTTCTATTAATGTTGTGTTCTTAGATTCACTTGTAAAAGATTGCCTTTTATAGCTCTCAAACTAATGTCCATTTGAAATTCCAATTTATGAGCTTCTGATTCAAATACTAGATCTTTTACGCAATGGGCTAAGAGAGTCTTCAGGATCGCCGTTGCGTATCTTTTACCTGTTGAAAAATCATTATATGCTGTTAATAATGAAACAAGGCCAAAGTTTTTCTAAAAAGAGATATCTGACGTGGTCAGCGAAAGCTAAGGTCGACTGTTATGTAACCTATGAAGATGAAGTGAAGAACAAAGTGCTTATTCTGTTAGTTTTTCAAAAATTTAGTTAAGTTATATCATATTATAATTTTATAAAAACAATAAATGTTTTCTTAGATTTTCCTATATGTAATAAAATAAAATGCATACCAATACAGGAGCGTCTCCCAACACTGAATGGCATAAAGGCAGGATTGCTGATCGATTGAGGCTGAAGCCAACGTTCAGGTATAAACTCGTCAGCATCCTCCCCCCAAGCACGCCTAGATCTACCAGCACCCCATAAAGAAAGGGAACACAATGTGCCCTTAGGAATTATACACGATTCTGAAATGAGATAAATGTTTATATGAGTATACGCAATGCTTCCGGTATTCGGCGTAAAAATGGTTGTGGTGGAACTCTACTTTACTTTGACGTATCAAATAGTATAGAGCAGGATTACCACATATAACAAAATTTTACGCTTTTTAAACATACGGACATCCCAATGGCACTGTTGAACGTTTAAATATTAATAAACTTTTTAGATTCTTTTTAATACATACTGATTGGCAAATCTCGATCGGCATGTCTAGTGACGACTGGTATAGGCGGGAACAATCGAAGTGTCTCTTGAATCACAGCCTCACAATATACGAGACGACATAGGTCCTCCTTAAGAATATTGGACTTGTCTCCGAATACTTGATTTACTCTGAAATTATATCAGAAGACAAATTCAAGTTATTATATGACCTTTGAAGTTGTTTCAGTCCGAGGGTTTTCTGAAATTCATTCCAATATCTACTTTCTTCCAAACTCACTTACTATTGATACTTTCTGCCGCATTAAGCAATATATACATATTTTTTATTCAAATCTCTTTTTTTAAGATTCACGCTGTATCTGGCACCCAGCAGAGTAGGCAGAGGAAATCTGGGAACCTAATGTTAAGACATTTCCTTTCTTTTAAGACGCTTCCGTTCACCACTTTCCGCCGAATTCTCGAGCCATTGCGAGTTTCGCCGCTCAATAAACTCAACGCCGCGCTTTGCCTCGTTACTAGAGTGAAGAATATTTTCATTCTTAGTTATAAATATTTTATTCCCTGGGTGGGAATCGAACCCAAAACCGTCACGTTTACAGTCGTACACTGGTTCCCCTGCGCGATGACGGCCTCAAAGCGCTGATATATATCGTCTCTCGTGATCTAATTTAATAATCAATAATAACGTAATCACATCAGGAAACCAAGAATATTTGATATCATCCCTACTTGCCACGGCGGCTTTGTACCTTATTATATTAATTAACTTAGTCTTTAACTGTAAAATAACAATCATAAAAAAATTAAAAAGAGTATATTTTTAACTTACTCGTTAAATAATTTGTTTTGTATATCAGGGTGACATCCTAACATCAACAAAGCATAAGCGAGCGTTGTCGCAACAGTCTCTTGTCCACCCACAATTATTGTATGCACTTCTGATCTAATCTGCGATTCATCCATACTGGGATCTATTTCTTGTAAGTCCAATAAAACGTCCAATACAGTTTTAAAATGTTTGTTTTTACCTGTTATAATATTAACAGAAAGCAATTTTTCTTGTTAGTGAGACTTCTTAACATGTTAAAATTAATTGCAAAAGATTTGGACATATATAATATTCCTTATTGCACCAAATATACATAAGAAAACAATAAAATACATTTAGTTCACAAAGGTGGACTTATCTCTATAAGAGATCTCTTCCAGCCCACCAGTGGAAGTGGATGAGTTACAAGTAGCGGGTGAGATCATAGCACAATTAAGTTATTTCTTTAAACATTTAGTTAATTAAGCACAAGATTTGAATTCTCGCGGAATCAATAATTCTATATTTTCTATTCAATTAAATTAAAAAAAAACTGGTTGTCGGTTACGCGATAACGTCATAAGAAAACATAGATGACAAATTGCAAACTTTTATAAATTCAATTGAATTATTATCACTACATTTTTTGGATAAATGACTACATGAACATTTATTTAGTTATTTTCACTCGTTAAATTTTTTACTTATTATATAGTAATAATGGACTACTTAATGGACTAACCACCGACGATGTTACCCTGCAAAGTGGAGTAGGTTAAGTAAGAAGGTAAACCCTGGCAACATACGCCGGGATTAATGTCAAGAAGAAGAATTATGCTAATTAATAATAAGTAACAATGAATGAATGGATGAGCAACAAGCCCGATCGTGCCTCTGTATCGTTTGTTCCGCACTTTCGCTTGCACGCTCAGCTCAGGTGGAACGTGACAATAAATTATCAAGTTCATCAGTTTTTAAGACGTCATCGCGTCGAAAAAAAGCCAGTTTATTAATGAAGTAAATAACATTTTCTGTTGCTAAGCGAATTATAAAAAAGCTTTAAATATATATTCGTATTGGATTTCTAATATCAAATTCATGATGTAAAATATGTCAATATTTACCTTCCACTTTTTGATTTTCAATAGATATACTTCTACGTATGTTTTCTCGTTCAAACATCTTCTGGTTGATAACCTACAATATATAGTTTCAAAATAAAAAACTACCAGTTCATACTCTAAGATTTTTCTGAATAATCAAGACAAAATTAAAGCCACCGTAACGCAATGGGACAGCGTGTGATTGTAAACGCGATCGCTTTGAGCGCGTTGTCCACTCAGAGAAATGATTTTCTTTCATTTATTTTCATTTCCCTACTGCGGTTGTGTGTTCGACGAACCACGTTTCGAAAATTCGGCGAAAAGTGGTGAAAACCAAGTGTGTTAACACTAGACGGTACTCGAAAGGAACTTCGCGTACCCTACGAGAAATGTGTGAAGGGACTTTCTACGACTGTTACTTTGGCTTTTGCTATCTTTTAAATAAATATAGTGTGTAAAATGGACGAATGGATGAACAGACCTCTTATATTCACGAGAGATTTATAAAAAAAACTAATAATCTAGAAAAATAATACTCATTAAAAACTTACAATATTCGACACATTGTGCATTATTGAGATGTTTCTAATAAATTTGTCGTGATCTGAAGAAAATTTGTAAATAAAATCGAAGTGGTAGAACAAGTTCAATCCTCGTTTCACCAAAAGTTCCAGCGCACCTTTAAATGCTTCATAGTATTGCTCTGATTCCTTACTGTCTGACTTGTAGCTTACTCCTAAACCAGTCTCTGAAAATATGAAAATATTTTTTTAAGCTCTTCGCTCTTCTCTTTCTTCTTCTTAGTATTAATCCCGACGTAAATTGCCTGGATCTACCTTCTTGCTCAACCTATTCCACTTAGCACGGTATTTAAAACTTCACGCCACAGGCAAATCTAGTCCGCCCGAAATCAACATATTCCATGCTTCGTGGAGGAACTAAATACTTCACTTTGTCTTATTATCAGAATGAAGAAATGGAAATACTTCTACCCACAACTGTCACACTGTCTTACAGCCACGCCACGACGATGAGACGTTCTCAAAATAAAACTTTTTTTTTAGCTTCATTTTGTATCCAATATATAGCAGGGTAGGCATAGGGAACCTAGGAACTTAGTGTTAAGATATTCCTTTTTTCATTAAGATACTTCCATTTCCCACGTTTCACCCAATTTTCGAGGCATTCCAAGCGTAGAGTTGCAAAACTCCACGCTTTGCTTCATTATAATAGCGAGAAAATGAAAATACAAAATATTTCATTCCCCTAAGTTTAATAAACTCATTTACTCAAAATTAAGTAAATGACGTTAAGCCCACAAAAATTTATACGGCTATCACCTCTTTAATTACCACAGATAGCAGCTAAGGTAGTGTTGGCCAGATAAGGCATTGCATCGAATGGTTTCTTATCGATTTCTTCTTTAAATTTCGCCACTAATTCTTTTGCCTTTTTATTAAATACTTCTTGGAAACCGTCCACCATTGTTCCAGAAAATGTGCCAGCTATAAGTTTTATATTACGTTTCCAAATTTCACCTGGATGAGATAAAAGAATAATTTATCGTAATATTTATTTCTTTTTGTTTCACACTGTACCGCAAGCAGCAGCGTAGGCAGAGGGAATCTAGTGTTAAGACACTTCGTTTCCCAGTTGTCCAGACATTGAGTGTAGTGCGCCGGGACTAGAGACTAGACTAGACTGGCGATTTTCAATAGTCTAATCTTAAAAAAATCTTTTGGACATTTCCACTGTACACCAGAATACAATCAACTAGTTCGGATGCCGGCGATGATGATGCCCTATAATATACCTTTAATAGTATTTATTAGGCTTTGGGTTTTAGAAATATGTTGATGTTAAAAATTATTAATTACCAGGTCAGGTCAATTAATTACCAATTACAGGCCAATTACTACGCCTGGCCTGTAATAATGGAACCAATTCCATTCTCACTCGACGAAAATAAATATTTAATATTTTCATTGTCCTGCTCTGGTAACGAGGCAAAGTGCGGCGTTGAATTCCGCCACTCAATACGCAATACCTCCAGGATTCGGCAGATTTATAGTAACAAGTATGCAAGATATCGAAAAGCTAAATAAGAACACTGTATCATTTATATTACCTGGAGCAACGACAAGGCCTTTTCCGAGCCAGTCACGCCCAAAATCGTACAGATATGGCTTCTCCAAAAAATTATTAGTAATGGTCTTTACGTCTTCAGGATCACTTATCACTAAAAAAATTTGTATGAATGTATATAATTATATTAAAAGTGACCGTAACAAGATCTTTCGTAAGATTTACTAATGTTAAATCAATCACGTATATTTCAGTATTGAATTACTTAAAACTTTATAGTCGCAAATCCACCACCCAATAGAGTAATGATGCATTAAAATTGTTCATTGTCCTTAATAAAACATATCTAATTATTAATAGTTACTTACACATCAAAGGTCTGGGGCCAATCCAAACAATGAACGGCAGACATGTCTCGTTCATTATTTTTGAAATGTCTTTCAATCGACTGTATATCACTGGATTAATGAAAAAATAAAAATGTTTATAAAGAGGCCTAAATTAATAAAAAAGTTATATATAAATATATTTTTATATGTATCTTACTGGTGCCACCTCCAATGAACCAATGTATGGAACCCAAAAACGGTAACTGAGAATAAGAAGGCAGGTTCTTGAAGTTACGTCGCGCCTTCCAAAACAAGCTCCATAAGAGAAGGTGGATACCCAACAACATAGCTAATACAACAGTGTACATCTGAAATTAACATAGTAGTTAACTTAACTTTTCTTAAACTGATTTCTATTTTATTATTTCACTTACTTTTTAATGGTTATTGTGTAGTTCAATATATTTTATCAATTTAAATGAGTAAAATCTGGGGCAAACGCTAGTTATATTGTATTTGAAAACATAGAACGGTTTTGTTTCGTCGAACAACATATATATAAAAATATTAATTCGATAGCCAAACTGTCTAAAAAAATCTATAGGGCTTATGTATACTAATAATAATAATAATGCACATGAACAGTACACAAAAGTAGCGGTTTCAGATCCTGTATTCAAAATCCACTTATTTTTTAATAACATGACGATTAACTAAATTTTAAAACTCATATTTTTATATAATTGCTTGTTCCATATAAAACAAAAATAAATAATACTCACATTAAACACAAACATGTGTAACCTTCTCAAATTAAAATCAACTTTGAGCCTCAAACGTATCAACTATCGACAAGGTCGACAAGTCCCCACACAATGTACGAGTATAACTCATAATTTTAGACGATTGAACCACGATCTCTGTCATTTTTCTAATTTTGTGTTATTACAAATAGCGCTCTGATGTAAATTAAGTAGTTTGATGTAAATAATAACTAGATGAAATAAGAAGGCAGTCATGGCGTAAGGGCATTAGCGTGCGGCTGTAAATGTAACAGGTTGTGGGTTCGATTCTCACTCGAGGAAATGACATTTTAAGTATTTTCATTTCTTCGCTCTGGTAACGAAGCAAAGCGCAAGAATTCGGCGAAAAGTGGGGAACGGCAGTGTTCTAATTGAATCTATCATTACATAAATAATATAAATGAAAGATGTATAATTATTCGATTATAGCACATAATATTAGCTTCAAAAGAATTAGATTTTTATTATTATTTCCATATTTATAATAAACCTGACACTAAGTACATAATTATATGGCGATTTGCGACCTAATATGAGATATCGATTTTAAAATAAATTTTCGATGAGTCGAATCGTTTCAATATTGATTTACATACAAGTTTCCTATCAGCTCAACAGTTGGCAATCCTGCTTTGCTGTCAGTTTTGTGTTATCAATGAAGTAAACAGTCTAGTATCTTATTTACATTTTGATTATTTTTATTTATAAATAACAATCATGACTATGAAAAGAAACACACATATTCTTGATTTGTACTGGGAAGATATACTGGTGTCCAAAATTATACCGTACCTTACTATCCGCGAATGTTTTACTTTTCGCTGCGTTTCTAAAACGTGCCTCCAAATAATAAATATGTATTTTGCAAAGTTAAAATCCTTGAAACTAATGAATAAAGGATTTTCGCCGCATGCCTTTAACGTAAAGTGTTTCATACGACATAATATTTGGTATTTTATTATGTTTAAATCTTATTCACTCTTTTTATTCAATTTCAGGTACTAGCATTGTCATGTAAAAAACTAAAAACATTGAATTTGAGCCGGTGTGCCAATCTAAATGATATGGATCTCATTCCACTATTAAGAAATAATCCAGACCTTGTACATTTGAATTTAAGCCATTGCAGAGAATTGACAGCAAAATGTTTACAGCCAGTTATTCTATACTGCAATAATTTACGAGTATTAAAACTGTCTAAGTGTTCTTGGCTAACCACAGGAGCTATGGAAGCATTAGCTCTTCATCAGAGTCAACTTGAAGATGTTGATTTAGCATATTGTGCAGCAATCTCAGAAAACTGTATACTTATATTTATTAAAAAGTTCAGGCATTTGAAAACTTTAAACTTAGAGGGTAATTTGCAAATAACAGACCGGTGCTTATTCACTTTGTCTAAATACAGTTCCTCATTGAAACTGTTGAATTTGGGTGGTTGTAGTGAAATCACTGATAAAGGCATAATGTAAGTATTTTTAATTAATTGAATATAAGATATTGTCAAAAGTACAGTAACCAGTATAAAAATCGACTTATTAAGTGTATGTGTATATACATGTTCTGCAGTATTGTTTAAATATTATAATAAATAACTATGGTACTTGGTAAATCTTTAAATTGCATTATGGATACAAGCACACTTACAATATTAAATCTTGCCAGATCTAACTAAAATCTCATTATTTATTTATAAATAAATATATAATCTGTAAGAGCTTTCTGCTCTTTCTCTTTCTTTAAGTGCAGCTATTTATAAAAGACTCCTTTTATTTGTTTGCATAGTTGAAACATGTTAACTTTAGCTTTGCTTTAGATGTAAGTTAAGAAAAAATATCTCACTTTTTTTTAATGCTTTTTCTTTACTTTACCATCTAACTAATATTATAATTATATAGGGATGAAGGGATTTATTCCAGTTTTCAATATAATCTACCAAAAGATTTTTTATGAAATTTTACAGTAATATAGCCTATCCATCAGAATAACACATAGTCTACAATATATGTAGATTTTGTTTAATTTAAATATAATATAAATTTGGCTTTGTGCCTTTTCACCACTAGGCCACAAGGCTCAGGTGCACTAAGTGTGATTGTAAATGTGAATGATTGTGGGTCCGTTCCCCACTTGAGGGAATGAGATATATATTTAAATTTATATTTTCACTCTTTCACTCTGGTGGCAAAGTGCGACTGTGAGTTCCGCTACTCAACCTACAATATCTCCAACATTCAGTGGATAGGGGAATGGGGAGTGTCTTAACACGAGGTTGCCTTCCGCTGTGAGCTGAATACAGTGTGAAGCTTATTTAATTTTTTATATATCAATAGATTTAAGAAGCAATGTTGCATATGGACCTCTAATTCTTATTTATATTTTTTCAGAGCTCTTGCATTACACTGTCATGATTTAGAAGGCTTGTTGGTCCGAGGATGTACAAAAGTTACAGAGTCAAGCTTGAGACTCATGCGGAGTAGAGTACACATTGATAGACGAGTGGTGCAGATGCCACCTGCCCCCTTAAATATACAAATATAATGTATTGGTTGTGATTTATTAAATTAATTTAACTTAAATGGATATCAGCTTGTTTTTAGATATTAGTGTAATTATATTTTTTATATTAGTTTAGATATTAGTGTAATTTAAATTTATAAGCCTAACTTTAATTTTTTAATTGACATTAATAGTAGATTAACGGCTATTCTATTTAAGATGTGTGATGTATATAAAAATTATAATAATATTGTTTGCTTGAAGAAAGTAAAAATATGTTTTAATTACTTAATGCTAATTTATAAAGCTGGTGTCACACTTAATTATTAATGTGCAATATATAACATATTTCTAAAAAATATATTTTTTGTACATAAAATGTATATAGTTGTGTTGATTAATTAATTAAAATTGTGTTATATTAATACAATAATACTAGTAGTACAGTTGTTTGTGGGTTCAAATTCAATTGGCATGATTGTATTTTTAATCAGTGTGGGATATTATTGGTCAAAATGTGGTACATTTAACCACTTAGAAGATAACAACTAATTTCTTTACAGTATGTTTGATTCGCACAGGTATGAATTATTATCATTTCCCTGCTCTAATAGCAGAATAATACGCGGCGTCGAGTTTGGACAATCAACACGGAATGTTAAGAAAATTGGGTGGGGAACAGTGTGTCATAATACTAGGTTCCCTCTGTCTATCCTTCTCTGGAAATCTGAGAGAGAAATTAGAGTTAAGAAATTTTCCATTGAAAAAAAAAATGTTTTCCCATATCTCTTTACCTATATACATGGGCGTACCTAGATATATTTTCCAGAGGGGGCCTGTGCTGTAATTTTGACCCGGACCACCTGGCCTCACCTTTTAATACGCCTATATACATTAGATATGTTTTTTAAAAATAAAATATCTAAGTCTAGTCCAAGGAACTATGACGTATATTATAAGTATTTAGTAAAGTTAGTTAAATAAAAAATTTTATGTATATATTGGTACTCAAATACTAAAATGTTTATATACATATATCATTGTGTGATTTTGTTTTTAATTAAAGTGTTTATCTTTCTAATGGGGTTTTTTTTATTTTTTATTATTTTAAATGAATTAATTAGTTATTTAGAATGTAAACGCGATAGGCTAGGTTTTTTACCAATCAAGGAAATTAAATATTTATTCAATACGCAATGCCTTCGGAATCCTGCGGATAGAGGCTACGGAGTGTTCGTTCTCATTAAGACACTTCCGTCAAACCATTAGGTTGCCAAGTTCCCTCTGTGTACCCTGCTATATACAGGATGCAGCTTAAAGATGAAAAAAAAAACTAATGAACTTACTAGTTTTCCTTATATGAAAATCTATAGGATAATTTATTTTTGAAGTATCTTTATAATAATATTACTGTTAGGATAGAAGAAAGAAAAAAAGGTTAGGTTAGGTTTTAGCGCGTAGGTACGTATGTCCGTTCCTAGGTACGTATGTCTTACTGGATGCTACTGGTCTACTCAGTCAGATTTTTGTTTATATTTCATTTGTTACTGGTATGAATATATATAACATATATTATGATATCTTCACTAATAGGTCCATATATTTTTCCTGTCCTTCTTGTTTAGTGTGAAAGTCTTTAATAACGAACCAAGCAAGCGAGAACCCACTACTTTTTGTACAACGATATTTCAATATTTTTTACAGTTTTTATGTTATTCCATACTTTTTTGCTTCACGCTATATTGAGCACATAGCAGGGTAGGTAGAGGAGACCTGGAAACCTAGTGTTAAGAAAATCTCTTCTCAATACCCCTTAAGACACTTTCGGTCCCCAGGTTTCACACAATTCTGGAGGCATTGCACCTTATGTGATAGAACTGAACGCCGCGGTGTGTTACGTCATCAGTGCGAAGAAATAAAAATAAAAGAAGTGCGTATTGAGTGGCGATCGAACCTACGTGTCGTGTTTACAGTCACCCTCTGCTCGACAACTGGCCCATTGAAATGATAATAAGGATAGAATTTTCTAATTTATAGCTTATTTCGTTTTTCAATCACACATTACAGCAAACGAGCGTGCGGATAATCTAACGGTAAGTGATCAGTGCCCACGACCCTGTCCAAAACCACAAACACAGGTGCCTCGACACCAGAGCGAAGAAATGTAAATATAAATTTAGATAAATATTTTATTTCCTCGGGTGGATATCGAATCCAGAGCCAGTCGCGATTTTTCATTGCCTCGCTCTGGTAACGAGGCAAAGCGTGACATCACCCGTGATATCAAATATAATAACTAATATTTATGTACGACACATTGAGCAAGTACAGTTCACAGTACTTCGGAACTATTAAACTATATTACAGCCTTGCCCGTTAAATATGGTCCAATACAAAACTACCCCCGATTGATTCAAGTAGTTCTCGAGATTAATGCATTCAATCTCAACTCAATTTTATATTACTAGCTTTAACCTCCAGCTTCAAAACTATTGACATAAAGTAATTTAGCTGATAGCTTTCCTCTATAAGCTTACTATGCAGAACAAAAAGATTTTTTCAATTTGAATCAATAAATAGTTCCTGAGAATAGCGTGTTTAACCAAACAAACTTCAACCTCATTACTAATACATTATAATATTAGTATATAACAAAAGAGGACAGGAAACAAAAAAAGGCATCACAATTTTTTCACAAAATTATATTTTGTGTTAACATCTGCTACAAATTCCTTACGTAATATTATATTTACAATATTTATATTCTACACATTAGTAACAAGTAACATTGATAACCTTACAGGAGCAGATCTTACATTAAAAAAATATCTGATAAACTCAGGCATAGCTGAAGTGAAGCCATATTGGAAAAGAAATGTAAAATACTAGAATAAGTCATTTAAGACAATTCAAGGTTCATCTATAAAATAGTAAATTTGATTATCCATAAACAAAGATAATTGAAGCTAACTGTACAAGATTTTGAAAAACAGTATAAAAATGTTTAACTTAGAAATTTACTTGAAAAAAATAACATAAATGAAGAAATAATGTTTTCTTACAGGCAGACTGACACTTTATATATAAACAAAGACTTATTGCCACTTACACTAATCATCTTTCATGATAAAAACTTAACTCATATTTCACCCAATCATTATTATAATGTATATTTCGATTTTATAAATAAAATGCTACCCTAATTATTCATTTTCAAAACAAAAATGAATCATATTAATCAATATTAACTTTACAGAGAGCTTCACATATCCTTTAATCACACAACAACAGCCCAAAGATAAAATTAAAAAAGGACGAACCAAAATACAACTATCACTCCCACCTATGCATGAATTTACCAAAAAAAAAACTACCATAAAAAACTAAATGAAAAAAATGACGCTGTAACAAAATCTAACTTATAAATATAATAATGCAAGATGATTCAACATTTGGCAATAAATTAAAGATTTTTAACACAAAAATATTACCCTACGAAAAAGTTAATTACTATGTGTGTAAAAAAAAAATATTAGGCCTACTGGGTCTCGCCCTTTAATACTATCACATTAATTTATTAAAAAATAAAAGAAAATAACTTTCTTTTTTTAACTTCCACATATAAAGCGAGTTAGGCAGAGGAAACCTAGTGTCAGGATGAGTGTTACTCTGTTCCCCACAACACCCTAATTGGTGCAGAACGCTGTTTGTCTTGTCACCAGAGTAGGGAATTAAACAATTTATCACCCTGAATAGGAATCGAACACACAACCGTCTCTTTTACACTCAGATGATCTTTATTATTCTTTCAATATACAAATAAGCTAAGGTATCTATGTATACGTATATGTATACAGCCTTACATAACAAGCTGACGACATTTACAGTATAATACATGAGAGAGGAAAGAGGCACTTCCGTTAATGAATAAAAAAAAACTAAATTACAAACTGTACAATATTCACGATATACATATTACACATAATTATATTAATTAGGTGTTGATGATTTTTTTTCCAATTTACATACAAAATACTGCAGTGTTAAATTTCATGTGTCAAACAATATTTCTTATTGATGGCTCTAATATATATTACAGATAATTAAAAAAAATATAAAACAAAAATTTACTCTCTATTCTTTACTTTCTACAATTATAACATATGAGATTGACTGAACTAGCAGGCTAGGCAGAAGAAACTCAATCTAAAGAAAATCAATCAACCTTTTTCCACTTTTCTTTTACATTGATGAGTGGCAGAACTCCACACTACATTTTGTTTATTAGAATGGGAAATAAATATTATTTAAATATAATCATTACATAAGATGATCAGACCCACAACTATAGAGTACTAACAGCCTCAAAAAATAATAATAATATTTATTAAGAAAACATGAAAATTTTAAAATATAAATATATATAGAAGCCATCAACTAATCTTTGGATAAACACATAAATCTAACCGATTATCACAGTGCCAAGTGACCATTTATTTTTCAAGATCTTTTTACAACCTCCACCCACTGGAATTATTAATACATTAAAATTTATATAAACATAATTTGTTATATATATGGTCTATCAATGTTCCAATATCTATACTCATCTCATAATATTTACAAAAAATATAATTTTTACAGTAAAAAAATGTCTGCAGTGGTCAAAAAGAACAGAACACAATAAAAACTTATTGCACTAAACTACTTCCCCATATTAAAAAATCTATCAGCAATTTTGTACTTTATTCAGCGTCGTACCAAAACAAAGTAAAAATATATATATGCCATTCAAAAAAATAATAATAAGGCAACCAAATTGGTGTTATATACAATACAATAAAAATACAAATACATCTTAAAAGCGTTATTTTGTACTTCCACTTAACTATATGATACAGTCACTTTTTGGTCACAGATTAAAAAATCACTTTACACACCCATGTCACTGTCACTCCGCTGTCAATGTCACTGTCATTCACTATTTCCGGCACTGGGACTTAGGTCGCTACCGACGCATCGTCGAATTGAGGGTCTGCATGGTCAGAGGTGGGTTTATATATCCAGCGTAAGCGTAAACGTTGGGCTGCTGAGCCCTGGGATCAGGCCCTGGGTATTGGACTCCAGGTTGGACGTTCATCATCTGTACTGGCAGGTTGTTGAACTGCTGCTGCGGTGGCACTCGGTAGCCATTCAGGCCGTACTGGCTTATTATGTGGGTGTTCAGGTTGGGTGACATGCGGGAACCGGGGCCCATTTGCACGTGTTGCATGGGACTGAGATTGCCTGGAAGAGATTGGAGTGAAAATAAGTATTAATTCTTCAAAAAAAATATTTGTCATTCATCATAATTAGCTCTTAGAAAGAGAAAACCACTTTGATAAGAATATTATTAAAAAATTGCACGCTTGTTTTGTATAGTAATATAGGAAGCAATATCATAAAAAGAAATATATATCTTAGTAATATCCTAGTAAAGTATTGAGTACCTTATTACATCTCAAACAAAAAAACATGAGAGACAAAAGGAACAGGGAAAATCAAAGTCCATAAACCTTTTGTATGTATTACTATATAAATATATTTCGTTGATACAGTCCAGCCTTTTGATTAACAAAAGCTATACCCAACATTTACTGATCTTAGATAAAAGTCATACTTGGTGTGTTACAAGTCTTTATATCAAACATAGTATTTCTTAAACTACAAAATTCTAAATGCATTTTTATTAAATTCAACATATAGGATGTATACATCCTATATAGGATGTATATAAGAAGGATGTACAGTGTTGAGTATAAATCGTATTATAAAAGATTAAAAAAAACTCACTAGTAGTATTCCTTGTATTTCGTGGAGACTCAAGTTGGTTGTGCGCTGGAGCATAATATTTAGGCGCATGGTAGTGCCCGGCGGGCGGCGTGCCGGCTTGCTGTCCATACTATAATTACAATTTAATATTAATTCAAATACACGCAACTTCGCTTGCTTTGCACCCTTAGGGATGATGAATTCTTTTGAATTTCTCTGAATTCTCTGAATTTCAAATCTTATATAAATTGGTGCTGATTAAAAAATCCAAAAAAAATAACACAAACTTTAAACCCCTATTTCATCCCTTTAGGGTTAAAATTTTTCAAAATCCCTTCTTAATGGATGTCCGGATTACGAAAGTAAATAAAATTTCACGTTTCTACCATATGCGGTTACGGCTGTCCGTGCGTCTTACCTCAGTCAGTGGGAACATGTCCTTTTATATATACTAGTCAAAACAAAATAAGGGCCACTACGTATTTTTGCACTTTTGGTTAATTTATTCACATGAATGCAATCTTGAGTTGTATCAACCACTCAAGATTTTTAAGTATCAACTTATGGTACATTCATCTTAAGTGTTTACAAGTCCTATTTGAGTATACTGCCAGCAAAAAATTGTAAAAGTAGGTTTAGAGATTTTTATTAAGCACTTGATTTGACCCTTATTTAAGTTGATAGTTAAATTCAGTCAAAGTTTGGAAGTAGTCCTGCATAGTTCAAATATTGTTTAGCTATCGTTTTAATTGATCTTTAGTGTTCGGCACTATGCCATGTATTCGACGACACATGGACTTGCCAACCACAACCAGAGCCGTAACTTTAATTCAAGAGGACATTCACAACGTTCTGTAGCTCTACAGCTCGGCTTTTCACGAAGAGCGATCCAAAATGCTTGGAATCGTTTTCAAGAGACGGGATCGGTATCCAAAAGACGAGGATCGGGCAGAATTAGATCCACCACCGCACAAGAAGACCGCTATGTTCGCTTGACTGCGCGAAGAGAGCGTTTTATCACCGCTCACGGCTTACAAAATCGCTTGCGGCAAGCCACAGGTACCCGCGATAGTGTTAAACGATTAGGAACCGGTTGCACGAAGACCAGCAGTTCTCCAGAAGACGAATAGTGCGAATTCCATCTCTTATATTCTGTTTAAGTAAAATAAAGGCCCTTGCGGAGCAGCGTGTGAATGTAAAAGCGACGGTTGTGGGTTCGATTCCAACTCCTTGCGGTATTTTCATTTTTACATTTTGGTAAGACAAGGTTGGACAAGGTAAGGCAAGGAGGTTGTACAAGACAAAGCGCGGTGTTGAATTCCGCCGCGTTGTCGATGCGTGACGAACGGAATATCTTAATACTGGTTTTCGCCCCCCTCTTGACTACAGTTTCCCATCCCCACTGCCTCCTCAATGGCACCTTTATATTATAATTATAAAACCAATTATCAATTTATCACCTGAGGCGCGGGAGCGGGCGGAGTGTGCGGCGGGTGCTGCGGCGCGTCCGCCATTTGCTGCAACTTGGCGAGGCTGCAAGATGGCGCCCAGCCCGCGTGGTACTGTTGCTGCTGCTGGAACGACAAATAACCACCCTGGTATCCGGCTGTCGCCGCTCCTGAGGATGTGCCTTGCATAATGGTGCCACCTGGAATGAAGTTATGGACATTTGTTATGTAACCATTGAAAGGGTTATTATTTAATATACAGTAAAAATTCGATTACCTAGAATAATAAATTAATTTATATGCTAAACATAACCAACCTTTCTCTAAACTGTTTTTTATTATTTGAAACTAAATAATGTTATGTATGTTATAAAATAAGAATAACTGTTTTGGTTAGACCACTATAAGTATTAGTTTTTCGATCATTGCATATTCAATATTTAATAATTTACTATACATTTGTTTCCCTTAAAAATATAGAAAAAAAAATACCATGAGGCGTCGGATGAGGATGAGGGGGTGTGGCTCTATGGCGGGCAGGGGGTGTTGCTGCTCCTCGAACAGTCTTATCTGTGTTTGTACTGCTTGCGTTGTTTCTAAAAAAAGTCAATATAGTAAGTATAATTTATCTATTAAAATATTATAATAATATATATTCAGTATAACGGTCGAAACTCTATAATGCAAATATTTCAGACATGTATTTAGAAATAAATTTACGCGAGTATTCTGGTCAAAATAGTAATTTATTAGTCCCCAACAACCTTAATCATAATCTTTAATCATAATCAATATTGTTTGTTCTTAAATTTTCTATACTTTCTATACACTCTTACAAAAACATAAACAAATCAGATTCACGCTGTATACCGCACACAGCAGAGCGGAGCAGGAAGACAGATGGAACATAGTGTTAAGACATTTCGTTCCGAACTTTCCACTGAATATTGCAGACATTGCGTCGTTGAATGACGGAACTCAACGCCACACTTTGCCTCGACACCAGATCGAAGAAATGAAAATATACATTTAAATAAATATATAATTTCTTCGAGTGGGAATCAAACCCACCACCAATCCTCCTTACAGTCACACTTTGTCCCCCTGTGCCACGACTGACCTCAAAGACTTAAAATTATTAAAAATATTAAGATTTTCAAAATATTCATACCTATTTCTATTATTAATCTTTTGTTGTTTGGTCGGCTGATTGGGCTGACTCATGATGGAGGGAATATGCAGGGATGAATGTGGGTACTGAGGACTCGGAGCCGGATGCATATGCATCATGGAACATGGAGACGCTAAATCCGATCCTATACTTGTCGGAGACTCTAGTCCAAGCTGGCTGACATCCAATTCACAAGCCGGATATTGGACTGAATGGACTGAGTTGCTTGTTGAGTCTGGAGTATAGACCCCCATGGACTGTAATGCTGGACTGACCGCTTCACACATCTCTTCTTTATGCGTCTCTTTAGGTGACTCATCTTTTTTGGACTGTCGTGATTTTTTTTCTATTTCCACCTTCTCTTGGCATGAGCTGTTTTGGTTGAATGTTTTGCAGCCAGGAGATGTCAGGATTTGTGGGCTCTGTTGTCGGAATTCCGCACAGCTAGTCACAACTTCCTGATGCTTGTTGACTCTTTGCATCATTTGCTTTATCTGTGTATCATTACTATGAGACTTTTTTGTATCGCATTGTGTTTGACATGCGGTCGTCGTTTTAGATTGCTTGGTAGGTTTGCACTCGTTTTTCTGGCAATCAGATGCTTTCGAAGTGGGAGCTTTGGTTTCTTTGAAATGTGACAACCCTGTTGTTGCGTATATACCGCCAGATAAAGCACCGTACGCCAGAAAGTCCTTCTGATCGTACTTAGGATGCAACTTTTGTGGAGATTTCTGCATCTGATCCAAATGAGGTAAATTAAATCCTTGGAATTTGTCCAGGTAATTTTTGTCGTTGTTTTTCATATCCAAAAATCTGTTATGGTCCCACGTTCTAGTAGGGTCCCAGGGCGCCCATTGCGACATTGTGTACTGTGCGTGATTCGTGTGGTAATTGGGAATTTGATTCATCGCGTAATCCGCTTTTGGTACTAATTCATTGTCGTATTTAAATTTTGGCAACATCTTGTTTAAATCGTTTTGTTCCGCTGCCTTCAGGTTAAGTTGTGTGGAACAGCTTTTATCATGTTTGACAGACGCGTTCTTGTCGCATTTGGCGACATTTGACTTATCCTTCTTAAAAAAATCATGTTTCTTCGGCGCCTCCGTTGGTTTGCTTTCCATTTTACTCGGTACCGCAACCGTATTGATCACATTTATTGGCACAGATGTTTCAGGTTTTCTGGCAGATGAATTTTGTTCTGGAAAAAATAATTTGGGCTCCGGCGTGCTTCTTGGGGTTTCGTTTTTAGCCGATTTTTTCTCGGTTTTTTCCATTTTACTGTGCGCAGAGTTCACTCTGACATCTCGCAGTTTACTTTTCTCTCTAGGTTTCTGATTGAGATCGTTTTTATCATGAGAATTCGTTTGAACTATACTCATGGAGCTGCTTAATGAATTTTGCATGTTAGAAAAGCTGGGATCCAAATCAGCTCTCTCCATTCCCAAGTTAACAGCAGCGTTCGCGCTTTGACATCTCGGCATATAGCTTATATCAGCGACAATCGGGACTTTAGGTATAACTGGATTGACGACAGGCGATGTGATAGGGTGGGGTACTTCCAGCTTCGTCGTACTTTTGCTGATGACAGGTGGTGGATCAGATATAGTATTGATAACTCTGCTAGGATCACTCGTCTTCACTAGCACTTTATCAGTTTGCACTCCTTGAGACTCCTTACTGACAGCGCCTCTATTATTTATATATGGATGATGTATTTGCACTGGATTTATTGGCTGTATTGTCATCGAATTGGTCACGGAGTTGTGGTAATTTGGTATCGAATTCTCGATTATACTTCTCGATACAACAATCTCATCTTTTCTAGTGTGCATCATATCATTTCTAAACGGTATCTCACTCTCTTTACTAGTGATGGTCATTTGTAACTTGCGCGCATCGATTTCATTATAATCGATTTTAGGTGGTTCTGGTTTTTTAAGAGTCACATCTCTATGTGGATCTAGATTTTGTATGATTGTTTCTATTTTGTTAGGTGACTTTTTCTCTGGTGTTTTACTTTCATCAATAGTTTGGTGTTGTATTACTGTCTCCTTTCTAACTTCACATTTCTTCAGTTCACATGTGACTTCCATGTTAACCTTCTCAGATGACTTCTTTTGTTTAGGGGATTCACTGATAACAGTCTTATCATTTTTCTTTGGAGATATGCCTGTGTTGGGTGAATTAGCGTTATCAGATTCTCCTTCAACTACTATAGTTTCAATTGGGTGCATTCTCGGCACTATGAGATCTACGGGCGGTCGTAAAGTATTAGAGTCAGCGGGACCCTTAGCATCGATAACTATATGAGCGTTCTCTGTAGACACTACTGGTAGTACTTTGGACGGGGGTTCACAGACGTCTTTCGGCTTAAAATCATTATTTTGTATGGGAATTATGTTGGTAGGCTTAGGAGAAGGTAGTGGACAACTTTGACTATTATTATCATCTGATTCCGATATGACAATCGTATCTTTATCATCAAGCACTGGTTTAGTTGGTGGTTTAAGTTCTCCATTTATAGTCTCTGGAACATTTTTACTTTCAAGTTTCTCCTTTGGTATTTCCTCGTTATTTTCCATTATACTCATATCCGGTCCATTCTCCACAATTGTTGGGTATTCATCGGTTTTGTCTTTGTCAGTTTCATTAATAACTTGGTCTTTTTCAGCTATTGACTTAGGAGAGTCCATATGGATGCTGTCAAGTTCCATATCACTAGTGTGGTTGTCGGTACTGTTGTCTTCTATAGGCCTAGGAGTAGCTGGTTTGCTTGGTATGCTCGTTCTTTCTTCAGCTTCTTCAACATCCATCTCATCATCTGCTTCACCAGATGAATCTTCAGAACTTTCTCCATTATTTTTAGCTTTATCATCTGGTTTATCATTATCATTTGGAGGTTTCTCCACAATTTTCTCAGCTTCGTTAGGAACTGAATCAACAGGTTGCTCAACAGAATCATCTGTCCTATAATCATCATTGACTGTTTCGTCGACTTTTGGTTTTTTGGCGACCGGTGACTCAATTTTGTTAACCTTTTGCCGTTTGGGTTGGCGACCCTTCCAACCAATTTTCCTTTTAGTTTTTGCTTTTACATCACTAACTGGAGTTTCCATTTCATGCCGAGCATCCACACTCTCTTGACTGTCTTGACTATCAGATGCGTACGCGGGTTCTTTAAGTGTTTTCCGCCTATTTCTAGGCAAATCGCTGATTTCCTCTTGAATCTTGGACTTTCTGGCAACACTTTTACTCCTTTGCCTTCTCAGAGTGGCTTCAGATTCTTTAGCTTCATCAGCACATTCTGATATCTTTCTAGTCACATCCCTTTTCCGTTTCCGTGTACCATCACCAACATTAGGCGTAGTTTGATAAGTACTTTCACTATATTTGAGCGGCCGCGTCCGTCTCCTACCCGATGAAGTTACTTCCACGGGCATATCCGGAGTCTCCTTTTCTGACTTTGCTTTTGTCTGCACTTTAGCGGTTTCCGGTTCCGTTTCGGTGTTTTCGCTTTCCGTTTTCATTTCTTCATCGTTTTCCGTTTCTTGATCACCGGATCCTTCTTCCGGTGATCTAAACGGATTTACCGTTGGTGCTAGTAGAGGCGTCCATCTTAGACATTCGGGGTCTATTTCAAGTCTGGGTCGACTATTGACTTTTTTCATATGATTATCTACTTTATTCCAATCAACACTGATACCTAGTTTCACTGTATCATTGTTAGGCACATATCTCACAAAACCTAATAGCTGGAACGTCACAGCTATGTCATTCATATGCATTCCCGTTGTAAAGGCGATATCTTCGAATGTAAACGGCCGGTCTTTGTGATCGTGTAAGAACTCTAATATCACTGATTTCCAATACGCGTGGTAAGAGACACGACCTAAATCGGATAAAGGTTTTTCTGGAGTACCCGGTTGGCCTTCTTCTTTTGACAATAAATAACCTGCGAACGTTACAACATAATTACTATAAAATCAATTAGTCTCAAATATTTTAAACATAATAAATATAAAAACATTCATTTAATTAAGCTTAAAAAGTTGCTAAAAGACAAGACTTTTCTTCATCTATTCATTTTTTTATTTTTAATGACCAATAAAACAAAAGCTAAACTAAGCATTTCACAAAAAAATTACAAAAATTAAAAAAATAAAACTCCACCACTCACTAAAATGGATGAGAAACCGCCCGTAGCCCTGCCTTTGGTACTGCGGCATTGTCATTATACATGAAACGTTATATTTCTGCTGACAGTGTTTCTCTTTAGAGAAATAACCAACTAAATGGCATCCTTTCGCATCGTTTTTCGTCAATACATAAAACAAAAATGGCTCGACATCGTAATAAAGTGTTTTGTGGTCCAGGAACAGCTTCGCTAGGAGGCAGAGATTTTGACAGTATATCTTATTTGCATTGCCGTCCACTTCGAAAACGGATATGTCACCACATCTGTATATTTCCGTCGCTGGGGGGTGTCTCCATAGGCATTTGTCCAAATGTCGCATTAACACGGCTCGACTTTTCGCATATTTCAAACAAAATTCGCATAGGAATAGCTTTGGCAACCTGCAAGAGGCATAAAATAATTTTGTAAAAAAATTGTTTAATACTCTTAGAAAACTTATTACTTATTTTTTGAGTAAGTGACTTTTTTAAATGAATGTTAAATATTACCACTAATATTATATATATATATATATTAATATATATATCATATTAGTGGTAATATTTACAATATCTCTTTTCTCTATAATCCCTAATATATATATATATATATAAAACCGCTGCGCATAGACACATGAAATTTCTACAGATGTTTATTTTTGTAATGTGGACACCCACTAAGAAGGGATTTCGAACAATTTTAACCCTCAAGGGAGTTTATTAGTATTCACCCCTAAGAGTGCAAATAAGCAGGCTAAGCTGAGCGCATCCGCTAGTTATTATATAAAGCAATAGTTATGTTGACCAGTTTCTTGAATTATTCCAGATATTGTGTATGAAGTAGCAAACCTCACGCCATGCTTTGTCTACAACAGCAGAGAAAAAGAAATCATAAATATAAACATACCCCTGAGAGCGAATCGAAACCACAACCATCATATTTACATTTAGACACGTAATGACGACGCACGACGAAAAACTTCGAAATCTATAAACAAAATTAAAAAATACCTGGCATACTCCTGTGGGAAAGGACTCGAGTACCACGTCTCAATCTCCCACTGTCCAAACTCGATGGCCGACGGGCACCTCGAGGGTGGTGGGCCTGCACTCCCCGAGGGCGTGGGCACCACTTCCTCAGCCCCTCCGTTGGCTGAACGCGCCTGGGAGAACAGTTCGGCATCAGCCTCTGTAACCCCGGGTGGTAGTCTCTTGCCTTCTGGAAAGTAATAATAAGTATATAACATTCGCATTTATTAGGTAAAAAGGTCGTTATATATTATTTTATTTTTATATATATATCATTTTGAAATTGATATATCATTTCCCCATCTGATAGACAAAACATCTCAAGAATTGGGAAACAGGGTGTGTTAACACTAGGGTTCCCTTTACCTATCCAGCGTGACACTATTATTTCTTTTTTAAACACCAGAATTTTATATTTTTATTCCCCTGCTCTGTTAACAAGCCAAAGCACGACGTTGAGTGAAGAACTGAAGTGTCTTAACGTGAACAGAGGGTCTTAATGGTTCCCATGTTACCTCTGCCTACCCTACTCTTTTCGAGACACAGTGTGAAGTAAAATAAAAATAAAGAATATTAATACAATTAGACATAAAATCACACACATGACATACAAAATATTAAGCAACGAACTACTACAAAATAAAAAAGATAATGAAAAAGAAATAAATGAAAGAAATATACAAATAAGTACTGGGGAAATTTCGAGAATATTCAAGAAGCGCAAGCGAAAGTGCGTGCGGGCTTGAGAAGAGGGTGAGACATATAGTATGCGCGCAGTAGACGAGAAATCCGGTCTGCACAATCAGACACTTTTAACGCGGCTCCGTTTTCGTAAAAAAAAAGACAAAAAAAAAAACAAAAATATTTAAACACGCGTAATCGCATAACATATGTATGCAGATAGAAGATTCGAGAACATTCGAGAAGCGCGAGCGAAAGTGCGTGCGGGCGTGCCTTGCGGGCGGTCAGGATCTAGGGGAGGGTGGGTCGGAGGTAGTCCGGCCAGCCAATCAGACACCACTTTCACCGCGCCTCCCGTCACATCTTACCCGTCTGATTGGTGGCCGGGCCCTCGCGATGCAGCTTGTGCGCCTGCGCGTCCGCACCTCCCCCGCCTCCCCTCTTGCCCTCCGCCGCGCGCACCACCAGCGCGGACGCGCTCAAACGTCCCCATACCTCCCCTTTCACCTTCTCTCCTCCCTCCCCCATCTCCCCTAACCTCCCCTCTTCACCTCTCTTCGCTCGTTCTCTACTAAGCGTCGATTGATACCCCTTGAAGGTTCTATCAGTGCCCCTTAACCCAACTTCCTCCTCTAATGTCCCCTCTGCACCCCTCTTTGCTCGTTCTCTATTAAGCGTCGCTTGATGACGCTTAAAACTGCGACGCGTGCCTTTTAACTCTCCCTCCTGCTCCTCTAACCTATCTTTTCGCTTTAACCTCTCTTTACTTCTCCCTCGCCTACGTTCTCTGCTAAACGGCGCATGATATCGCTTTATACTGCGACTTGTTCCCCTCACCTGCCCTTCCTCTTCTTCCTCAACATCTATTCGCTCTCTATTCTTGGACATCCTCTGTTCTCTATTGAGCGTAGCTTGATATCGCTTGAAGGTACTCCTCGTTTCTTTCAGCACCTGATGCTCCTCACTTTCGGGCTGCCGCTGAGGGGGAGAAGCACGGGGACGCGACTGCGAACGGGACGCCGTGCTCACGGAGTAGAACTCCGAGAGGCCATCGAACAGCGTGGTCAGCAATCTTTCTCCACATCTGCTGCGCCGACGATGCCTCAACGACTCCGGCTGTAAAGGTTCCGGGTCCCCGTTCGTTTCCAGCTTGGATTCTATAACCTTCTGTTTCTGAGCTTCGGCCGCGAATCCCCACGCACCGTTAGGGGCCGCGTCTGTGGCCAGCCGTTCAAAAATAGTAGGGGGCGGGGGTGGCGGGGCTGGTGGAGGGGGCGAAGGGGTGGGGGACGGTAAGCGTGGTCGGGGGCGGGAGCGACGTTCCACACGCAGCTCTAAACGCTGCACACGCGTTACTCTAACGCCGCCCCACTGCGAGCCCTCCCAGCTCTCCCATTCCCCAGATGACTCCCTGCAGCGACGTTTCTTCACCATATTGAAGGCGGAGAATCTGAAAAATTTCTGTTTCTCCTTTGACATTCTATGTTCAGTGGCAGTGGTGGTTGTGGTTGCATTACCGTCGGAGGGCTCGTCCTCAGAGTCAACGCGTCGAGCGGCCGCCTTCGGTTTCCTCTTCTTCGGCGTACCTCCCATGGCAGCCCTGCAACAGAAACGACGATCATTAGTTAAAAAAAACTGCCTATGACACTTACAGTAAAGTTAAATGGAATTCCAATTTACATAATAACTGTTTATTATATTTTTAAACCATGTAATACAAATAACAATAAAAAAATTCTCTCTAATAATTTGTTTAGTAGCTCTACAAAGTATGAAGTACGAGCTTGATGGTTCAATAATAACCTGTCGCGGTCGCTGCGCTCGCAGCGCTCGCAGCGCCAGGGCGGGTGGGTGCAGCGCGCGTGCGCGACGCGCGGGCAGCCCCCGCAGCGTGCCGCCCACTCCCCGCCCAGCCCGCACAGCGCGCACCGCGCGCACGTTCCGCACGACCACCGCCCAGTCTGTACAATCAAAAATAATGTACAATCATAAAGATATGAGAATACTTATGCAGTTTATTATTGCAAGTTCAACATAGTTCCTTATGGCTAGCAAGTTAGGCGTTTCCTTCTTAGGGTAACACGACAAAGCGCGTCGCGAGTAATGTGGGTATCGGACTCGCGAACTCTGCCTTCCACACTAATTCCCTGTTTGTAGGTCAATGAGTAGTACAACTTATAAAAGTTGACAAATGTAATATTAATGATCCAAAAATATTTCTTAGTTTCTGTCAAATACAATAATAATATTTTAAAAACATTTAATAAAATATTTGATAAATAGCATACTCTCATGCAAAAAAAACAAGCATGGAAGAACTTTGATGTAGCTCAATAAATGGTTTTATTGATGGCTTAGAAGTCAGAGAAATTAGACAAAAGATGTGTGTTGAAGCCTGATTAAATATAAACACAATAAAATAATTATTTGACAGTTGAAGTTTTAATAAAATATTTTGCAAGGTAAACTTTCTCATAATAATTTATTAATCAATTCCTAAAGAACCACACACACAATATATGGATTATTAAATTTAAAAGCCCCATCTAATATCAATATACAAAAAAGAGAAAATCATTTATAAGGATTCTTATTGATATGTGAAAAACCATATGTTCATAATAAAACTGAACATATGTTTATAACTCACATGAATACAAATGAAGTTTGACCTAGAAACATACTTGGAAGAATTTAAAGAAAATCACTTTGTCATAAATATATCTTTATAGCTTTGACAACCCATTGACATATATTATAAATATATATTTACTTTTATTTGTTTTTGTACAAAAAGTTATTATGGGTTACACATGAAAAACATACTAGAAGTACTGATATATTACAACTTGCAATTAGAAAACACAAGACTGAGGGTTTTAAAGGAACTTTTAAATCGCGGCATCGAAGGCGTGGAATTATCTGCCTCTACCATCAAGTCTTTTATGACTTAAAAGAAAATTAAAGAAATTTATGTTAAACTTAAATATAAATTAACCATAATGAAAGTAAGCTGTGTTTTTAAAAAGTTATTGTTTTTTTTTTATATTAAATAAATATATGATTGTTTATTTATTTATTGATTATCTCTATATTATTATTTTTTGTTTACCACATCCACAATTTTTTTTATTTTATTTTATTAAGCCACATTTGATAAGCAGGCAGTCTTTTATCTTTAAATAAATATATTGTTAGAAATAATGACCATAGAGGTTATATAAGAACGACTCCAATTACTGGCTGGTACTTTTATGGGCTGTCAACGGCGACCGAAAGAGGAAGATCGCGAACGTCACTCTGCCCGATAAATTCTTTAGAACCAGATATTGTTATTAGACTGCTAGATAATTCCCTTTGGTTGTTTAATAATTATTTAAAGCTTTGTTTTAATTCATTACCTTTCCCACTTTATTTAATATTTTAAATAGTTTCTTACAATATATATATACACTGTAGCTCCTAATAGAATTAAAAAAAATTCTTTCGACTCTTTCGAATAATATATAGCATGAGATTTTTTTTTAACATATACTGTATTTTGTTAGCTAATAGAATAATGATAAGTTTTTTAAAGTTATAATATGTACAAATTTTTGTTACCAATTATCGCATCCCTTCTGTATACATTTATTATTTGCTTACAATTAATTTATCTCAGTTCGGTTATCTATACCGATGTTATACACTTAAAATATCGTAATTTTAATCATTTGGGATTTTATTTAATACTAGAGGGCCCGGACGCGGCTACGCCTGCATCAACTATAAGAATATTTATAAAATATATTCATGAAATTATTTTTAATTTTCAATAGAGTTAGTAAGAAAATATAAGCTTAAATAACCAGAAAAAATGATAAGTAGAGACCTATTATTAGAAAAAAATATCTAAGTTATTGAAATGAACCAACAAAAGGATTAATAGTAACTAAAGGATAAGTATTTTTAATATTAGAAAAAGTACCTAAAGTTTTCCGTGCGTGCGTACATACTCGTAGATATCAACTCTATGAAATAACTAAACATTAACAACTAATATAGAGATATATTAAATAGGATAGTTTTCGCGAGCAATATCAAATAAAATAAAAAGAGAACCAAAGTGTAGTTTAAATTAATTATAAACAACAAATAATTACATAAAAATTAACAATAGTTCGAAAATGTATGAAAATTTATAAAACCATCATGTGCCCGTTCGCGTCGGTCATACTACGCCGCCCGTAGGCTAGGTCATTTGGAATTAGTGATATCTCCTTAATTATTTATTAGAATGTTATACAGTAAACTATAATTTCAATCTAGATAAAATGCTAAAAGTGACTATTATATTTATTTTCATAAGGATGAATGTCAACATGTCGCGGTAACGGTTGCGTAGCGACGCGACGGTTGTTATTAACATGGCAGAATAAATTGCATGTCAAATTAGAAAGTACTTTAAAATATATTAGTTTATATGTGTAATGTAATGTTATAAAGCCTATAGCACTTCTCAAGAATGCAGCTTTCATACAAAACAAAAACAAAGTAACAAAGATCTTAGCGTTCAAACAAACAAACAAACAAACTCTTCCGCTTTATTATATTAGTACAGATTATTCGCAAAAAATATTAATTATTTAATATAGAAAAATGTTTAGTACGCGCGCACGGCAAACTTTAGGTACTTTTTCTAATATTAAGAGTTTCCTTTAGTTACTTTTACTTCTTTTGATTGTTCATATCGGTTACTCAGATATTTTTTCTAATAATAGATCTCCACTTATTATTCTTTTTTAATTTATTTTAATTATTTAGGCTTATATTTTCTTACAAATTCTATTGAAAACCGAAAATAATTTCATAAATATATTTAATAAATAATCGTATAGTTCAAGCGGGCGTAGCCGCATCCGGGCCCACTAGTTTCAAATAAAATTAGCTATGTGACTTATTTGCTTGTCCAATATTTTATTCAAATTGTATAATGATATATTTTTAAAAACTCAATATTGGCCATTATGGAACAGTGGAATAGCATCTGACTATAAGTGTTGTGGTTGTGGATTCAATCTGAAGAAAAATTCTAGAAATTAATTTATTTTAGCTACCAGATCTGGGAAGGAGTTGACTTCCAACACTCAACAACAATATCTTGAACGCAGGAAGAAACTGAAGAATGGAGAGGGAATGGAATCAGCTATGGAAGACTGTGTTTATAAACTGTACACACACAAATCATATGAGATAAACAAAAACAAAAATTAAAACCAAAATAAAAAAAAAATTAGCAGACTATCCATTTACATAGGGACAACACAAACATGGTCATGAAACATTTATTTACTCTGTAATTCTCATATTGAATGAGATCTTTTTTGTAATGGCTGCCTTGAATGCCATTATATTTTTTTATGTCTGTTTAATTACATAATTAGTATCAGTTTGTTTGTTTTCTGAAGCATTTTATACATACATTAGGCCACTAATGTAGTTTATGCAACTTGAATCATATTAAATAATGGCAATACGAGGTGTGTTCAAAAAGTAAGGTGACTTTTCAAATTTGGCGGGCAACGTACTTTCGATTATCGATTTTTTTATTTTGTTATGTTGGTACACTCTTCCCGAACATCTGTACCAAGTTTCAAGT
>DWNA01000135.1:0-38078 GCA_018249835.1 Heliconius besckei | reverse complement strand
ATTAGACTAATCTAAGGGAGCTAACGGTCCCTAACCGCTGGACCCGACGGCGCCGAGACGCCGCCGGGCCGTGAGATAAGCTAGACTACGTCGTCGCTTCCGGCGACGACGGTGTGTGTGTCGTGCGCAACTGTTGAGTTTCTTGCCGGCTCTTCTCAGCAGAACTGCCTTCCGAACCGGTGGTAGCTTTTTGTTCATATGTTCATCGACGATTCAAATGTGCTTATAATAATAGTCTATTTGAATAAAGAATAATTTGAATTTGAAAGAAATATAATATAAACGAACATTTTATTGAAAATATGTAAAACATTTATGCAAATTACAGAATAATAAATTAAAATAATAAATATTAAAATATTTGTGATGGTTAATATAATAACAAATATTTGTTATTGTTAATAAAATATTTTAGACTCGATCTTGGGATATATATCATTCTTTTATATCTTAAACTCATTTAGCTCAGTATAATTCAGAGGGAGAATAAGGCTGCTAAGGCTAAAAAATTTATATCTTCGGCTCTTTTAGCTCAGATTTAGAACTTAGTATGGCGAAATAAAACGTGTGAAATTGAAATAATGGAATCCATTAGAGCCAATTACTTTCCTTTATACTTTACTGGCTTAGGACTGTCAACCTAAATAAATACATAAGCTTAAACTTGTTTCTTTTTAGTTGCCATATTTAAAAATCGTTGGTTATATAAAGTTGTCCGTCGTTGCCGTAACTCATCACGAAAATTGGTTCTTAAGAATAAATAAAATAAAACATTAAATTGAATATAGAATATAAATTATATAAATAAAAATATATAATTGAATATAAAAGATTTGCGAGATAGAGTTATTACTCTTTTGCCAATATTTATATCTTTCTTGTCTTTAGCTCGCGAGCCACTCATGTCTATTCGCGCCTCTATCGACTCTATTGAGTGTCTCGAACTCTCGAATGTGACATGGCGTCCATCAAGATATATCACGGCCTTCTATAAAACTGTTTTAATGACAGTGGTCTCACATTGCATTTTATTCCAGAGGCCGTAATAAATCGTACATTTGCATTGATGGTAATGCATGCAAGGAAACCACAGCGAATAAGCGATGGGTATGATACTAGAGTTAAATTGAATGATTGTAGAGCTTCGGCTTAGCAATCTGTAGATGGCGGTCGCCGATACAGTTTTGCTGTAACTCAAAACTTATGGAAAGAATTAATGTTTTTCTTTGTTACAGGTACTTTGAGAAGCACCAAACCCATCCGTATCAGGTAAACTTAGTAATAGTAAACAGTAACTACTAATTTAATTACGAAACATACCTTGCTCTACTCGTATATAGAGTCGTATACTTAATAAAACTACTCTATACGATATAGGTTTTGTAATTATATTTTCGGCTAAACAGAGTTTATTTAGGTTTTATTAGTCTTCTATTGTTCGAAATTATTTATGTATGTCAAAGATTGTGTCATAACAAACAGAACTCTCAATATATGATGACTATGTAAAGGTGAGATTTAAGATAAGTGAATGATGTCAATTATATTTTCGGCTAAACAGAGTTTATTTAGGTTTTATTAGTCTTCTATTGCTCGAAATTATTTATGTATGTCAAAGATTGTGTCATAACAAACAGTACTCTCAATATATGATGACTCTATGTATAGGTGAGATTTGAGATAAGTGAAAGCACACTGGGTGACTCCATTGAGGTACACAACAATTATATACTTAACTACAAAGGAGAAACCAAAGGCCTCTACAGAGGAGAATTCATGGTCTAAATAGAGCTCAACAAGAAAATAATTGAATTCAAGGGTGTTTCTGAGAGAATAGCAGTACTTAATATAAAGCTACCTGCCTTCAGCAATAATTCAGCAATAAACACCAACAGAGGCATCAGATGAAAAAGATGAGAAACTATGGAAAGTCCAATTGCTACCAGCCCTCATACAATGACAAAAAGCAAAATACAGAAAGGAACAAAAATAAAATTCAAGACCTATAGAATAAGGAAATAGACAGCATGTGCAGCAATAAATCAATGACAGAACTAAAACACACGGACAGACTATTATAAGCACTTTTGAATCAACAAATGAACATATTAACAAAAAGCTACCACTGGTTCGGAAGGCAGTTCTGCTGAGAAGGGCCGGCAAGAAACTCAACAGTTGCTCTTTTCAAAGACAATGGTATAATATATATTACATTAGCTGGCAGCTATTCTGCATGACATTCAGTAGACATTAATTCCTTACATTTTTATCCTCTAAATATTCTTGAACAGTATAATAAGCTTTACTAAGCAAAACTTTAGAATTTTACCAACCATCTGAACAGGCCGGATTTATAGCAGGATACTCAACAACAGATAACATGCATTGCCTAAAACAAATCATAGAAAAAAGCCAATCATTTGGGTACATATTATACTTGGCATTTGTAGATTATAATAAAGCTTTTGACTGCTTGGAGAGCCCTAAAAAACCAAGGGGTTGAACCTAAACACATAAGGCTGAGAAAAAAGTCTATTACAACAGTTCAGCGGCCATCAATCTCGAAACATGTGGAAAAAGTTTCCTAGCCTGAAGAGGACTCAGACAGGAGGATCCCCTGTCTCCTAAATTGTTTTCCTCTGTTCTGGAAGAGGTGATGAGAAAACTACCCTGGGACAATCTTGACAATCAATATACTAGTGAAGTGTGCTTGTCTTGCTCTAGAAAAAATACTGTCTGAATAAGCTACTAGTTCATACTAGCAAATAAATGTTTTATATTTACCTAGGACAGATAATATCATTCCAAAATCAGATTCCACAAGAAATTGACCGGCAAGAAACAAATGCATAGAAGTGGTTTTGGGCACTTAAAGGTATTTTGAAAAACAAGAAATACAAAATGGCTATTACACCCTAACCTAAAAACTGCAAAACAAACTTTAGAACTGGCCAGAGAAACATGGAAAGGAACATCCGTGCACTAGCATCTTACCAATGGGATGCGTTCATAGAGAACAACAGAAGATGTGAGATTCGTAGTACAAGAAAGATTCAGTCTAGGCCTTACAGTGAATGTTGTTAATGCATGTTTTTTTTTTATTAGTACCGCTTAACAATACATATAAAGATAAAATGAGTCCTGCAAAACTCTTAGTGAGTTTGACTGCAGGATCTCTAGTATCTTTACATATAATTAAAATTAATATTAAATTAAGAAGTATTTTCTATCAACTGTTCCAATTAATCAGTTGACAAAAAATACTCCCTAAGCTTAATTTTAAACCTCTTTAAGTCTGGTTTTGTCACTGTATTTTTGTGTCTCAATGCAAAAAATAACTGTTTTCTTGAATATCATTAAGTCTATGCTGGATTAAGAAATATATATTTTTTAAACATTATAATTAGTTGGTTCATACTTTTAAAAAAGTACTTCTAGATACACTAAAAATCTAAAAAAAAGATGTGTTTTTTTTTGCCTAACATATCAAAATAAAATAGTTAAAATAAGGATTTAAAAATATGTGTATCCCGGGGAGAAAAGGGTAAAGAAAACTTAAATTTTTAGTTACTGAGTTTTCCAAATAAGAATATTATTTATATAAACATAATAAAAAAAATGTATTCTACAATGCAGAAATACAATTCGAAGAGAGCTGTTAATGACTACAGTGCTTCTGACACCCGCTACACACCACTTAGATCCCCCAATGGTAATGTTTCGGGGCATGGGCATAGTGGGCATGCAGGGCACACAGGCCACTCAGGTCATGGCCACCACCACTACAACCACTTGGCGGAAGAAAGGGAATATGCATCAAGAAACGCTTATATTCAAAAAGGTTCTGAAAAGGAGAGAGATAGAGACTACAAATCCTGTAGAAATAAGTATACAGGTAATATATCATTACTTTTTTAATAAATTATTAATAAAATTTGAAATTACTTAAGATTCTTGAAGTTGGCTGCTATAATTTTATAAGTCAAAGTATAATTTAGCGAATCTATAAATTCAAAAGGTTCAAGTATTCATTATATTGTATTTACACTAAATGTTATGACCGTGTTTATAAAAAGTTTAATTATATTAATTATGAATATTTCTGCTATTGGCCTATTTATATACATTTATCATTTATTACTTAATTAAAACATAGCTTCCTCATTAAAAAACAAAAAAAAAGAACCAAAACTTTAAATTCTCTGTAGAATGAAGTAATAAATAAAATAGTGCTAATCCTCATTGTAAAAGCTTTTCACAAAATAATAACGTAATTCATGTTAATCTCATTAATGAAATAGTATTTCTAACATTCTTATCCATATCCATCCATAATTTGAATTATTTGTTAAAAAAAAATATTTCGACAACAAATTTTTCGACAACAAACAAACAACAGGTATCTAACCTAGATTTGTAATTCACACTAATGTTTTTTGCCAAATTTAATAAATAATGATACTTTACAGATGTCAGATCCCCAAAGGAGAAACGTAACAAAGACAGTGAGAGGGAGAAAAATAACCATGAAAGATGTGACTCGGAGAAAAAAAATAGGACTAGTGGCATGAACTGTGTGTCTATTAACAATAGAAGTAGTAAATATGATAAGAGAAGTGCACCCTCATCTAGCGTACCATCTGGCAGTGAATGGTCAGAACACATTAGTTCATCTGGCAAGAAGTATTATTATAATTGTATCAGTGAAGTGTCACAGTGGGAGAAACCCAGGGAGTGGGATACAAGACGAACCTCATCCAAAGATACGACATATACATCAAGAAATAGTAAGTTGTATTATTTATTTTACACTAGTGGGCCCGTGTGGGGCTACGATTCAGTCAGATTTACGCTGCGCTACGATTCAGTAAGATTCAGTCAATTCAGTAAAACAGTTGTATAACATAACTGTTACGGCAATTAGCAAATTTGTCGAACTAAGTACTTTATATTGATATAACTTTTTTATTTATGAACAGATTGTAATAAAATAAACCCTATATGTTTTCGGAAGCTTTCCAGAATCCAATAATGAAAACCGCATCTAAATCGGCTAAGCCGCTCCTGAGATTAGCGATAACAAACGCACAGACAAACAGACAAAAAATTTAAAAATCATTGTTTTGGTTTCGATTACTTTAATAAAGGCAATAACTTTTTTTTTTAAATATCTTCCAAGTACAGAGACTGAACCTCGTACGATTTTATTATAAGTATAGAAGATTATAAACATGGGACACACACAGATATAACATTCCAGATATGGATCTCATATCCAGAAAGTTGTAAGTTGTCGGTTTTGTTTTTGGACAAAAAAACAATTTGCATTTTAATTTAGTTTCAGATAATTTTACTTATGAATATTATATTTTTGAGAAATTAATTCATATTTGTTTATCTTTTTCTAACAACAAAAGTTTTTCGTACTTATCGCTACTGCCCGCTAGTTTATCGGCTCGGCTAAGTAAAATAAAAAAAGCTATGATAACTCAGTCAGTCAGATAATAATGAGGATTTAATTTATTAGTTATCAATTTATTTGAATTTTAAATAAAGCTTTTAAGGGTGATACATAGATACTCGTATCAATATAAAATGTTTTTTAATGGAAAAATGTTACTGTAATTAAACAATATTGTGGTTTCATATTATGTAAGGTATCCTGTGGTGATCACCATTAGGTGACCCGAACGTTTGCCTTGTCGTTTTTCCATTAAAAAAAATATATATGTAAGGCAACTGCCTTAACTTAACTAAGTCCTCAAAATTAATATAAGTAACTTATGAATATACTTATTTGTTTTATGGAATAATTAGTAACTAATGAAAATCTCAAAGTAATAAAAAAATATTTGTCACAGTCAGTTAGTCGGTAATATGCCTGTTCTGATCAGGATATTTAATTTTAGGGCAAAAATCTGGATGTCCCGCCGAAATCGGGACATTTAGCAACGCTGTTGTTTACAGATTCAGTATAGGCAATAAATAAAATCCTTTTTAAGACTTCAACTCCGTAAAATCAATTCATAATTAACAAAGATTTTAAACATTCAATATTCTGCCATTTAAAGTATTTAATACTTAACATTTACTAAAGGCCTTTAACATAACGTAAAAACTCTAAAATAATGCAGTTATTAAAGTTAAATTAAGTTATTTTATAAAACTGACAAAATAACGAAATATAAGTTTCCCTTATTCGGAATTTGTTCAGCACCAGTAATAATTGTAATAAAAAGGCTGATATCTGGTGACCTGAATCTTAAAATAAGTTGTAAAATTTCCATTGAGAAATTGAAAATATAGTAGGTACGTCATGCTTCGTTCGGCTTTTCGATAGAAGTTAGTATATGTGATCAGTTAAGTACACTATGATTTGAATACTATTAATTTCGATAATATTTTTTTAAAAACAAAGATATAAAAAAAAAAGTTTTATTATATCATTATCGTTTATCGTTTATATTATGTCTTCAAATGGTTTACGGTTGTCTGGTGTCGTGTTGTTTGCAAATTTACTTAGATGAACTAAACGAGGCGTCGCGTCGAAAAAGTAAGTGAATTGAGGTCTAAAATATAAATAGAAATTCAGAATTGTACACAAAAAAAACGTAGTGCCACACAAAAAAAGGAAAATATGTTTATCAACAAACACTATGTACAATTTTTGGTTCGACAATAACAGAAAACGGTTACAGGCAGGCAGGTTGGTTACAATAAATAATTTTACAGGTTTCTGCTCCTATTAACATTCAATTTAATCATATATGTTAATTTTGGCAAATTTTAAAAGAGTAAAGAATTTAAAAAGAAAAGATAATGCAGGATGTCATGCTACCAGTAACAAGCAGGTACTACCTAAAGTACCTAGGACGAATAGGAACTAGGACTGAGGGAACCTAGTAATGCATATACGAGTTAGTTTAACAGACAATAGTTTTATATTAAACTAAAGGTAATCCGCCTGTAAACGTTTTCTGATATTAATTCCCACTAAGGTTGAAAATTGAATATTTTCAATGTGACATCATTATATACGCGCGTTGACCTGAAACGATCGTGTTAGTTCTGATCAGTGAGTGAGAAATGCTATGTTACCATAATTATTAGATGCAGTGACGGTGAGGACGGACGCTAAAGTTATTTAACACCACACTGGCTATGTCTTGCTAGTTACATATCCAGTAATTCTAGAATAATTGGCGTTCACATCGTATTTGTGGTGCGTTTCGTATAGGTTTATTGTTTATAGAGACATATATATTTTTGATATTTAGTTATTTAGTGATTTTCTTATAGGTAGGTAATACATTTTGTTTCATATAACGCTTTATTAGGTTACGGTGCCGGATGATAATACTAAAATATTAATAAATGTCAATCTCATGTGTTTCTATTGTCAGAGAAATATTTTTAAAAATTGATTACTTGTATAATTTTGTATTTTGTTTGAATAGATTTTTTATTAAACCTTGAGTGCGACTGTAAAGCGACAGGCTGTGGGATCGGTTCCCACTCTAGGAAATGAACTATTTAATATTTTAATTTCCTGGCTCTGGAAACAAGGCACACCGTGATAATGAGATCCACCACTCAACGACGCCATAACAAGAATTCAGCGGATAATGGGAAACGGAGTGTCTTGACACTGGGTTCTCAGGATTCCCTCTACCTAGTGGTAGAGGTACCTAGTGATAGAGGGAACCTGGGAACAGACTACTGTTATGTGCGAGATACACCGCAAAGCAAAAAAAAAAACTATTAAGGTTAAGTTTTAAAGTTTGGCTTGTTTATTAGTAATTAATCATCGTAGGTTAAACAAGCAATGAAATATATTTAGAATTGGTATTCTACGAATATAATGCATAATATATTTTGTTTTAAAACTTTAAATAAAATTTAAATTTGTTGGTTACGAGATGCTATTAAGAATATTTCAAAGTAAAAAAACTTTTTGTATAACTATTTGTTTTTAAATTTTGAAATACTTTGCTTATTTAACATGGATGTTCACAGATCGTGAAAAGAGATCACGTTCAAGGTCGGGGCGCCGAGAGTCAGATAAAACAAATAAGCGTAGCACGTCGGATAGGTATTGGAGCGGCGGAAGAGAAGAAGATGGCCACGAGAGAACAAGACCAAAGCATGCGCCCACACAACACGACGGCAAAGGTAATTATTTAACTAATATTTAATTGATAGATTATGTTTAATTCAATTTTTTTTTGCATTAACTAGTTAAATCTGCATTTATATTGAAAGTTTCCTATATGATAAACCTAACATTTGAATTTTTTGCAACTATATATAAAACTTATTACTAGAATTAAACTTATAACTAGAATTGAGTTGCTCTGAAAAGAGATTTATTATATAAATAAATGTTTACACTTTTACAAACATTCTCTAACATTGAACAATCACAAACTCACCTGAAAAGAGAATTGTGTGCATGTGATATATCTACATGAGATCTAAGTTCATATATAATAATAATGCAGACGGGCAGTCCCTACAAGACATGGACATATCCCCGGACCGCAGCACGCCGCTTTCGGAGAACTCGTATGGCGCGCGGGAGGGCGCGGCCCGCGGCGACGGCAACGCGGTACCGCCCGTCGTCGTGCTGGACAACTCTAATCAGCCGGTAAATTAGCAAATAGTGTTAACGCACGTGCGTGTTGCGTAGCTGAATTCAGCGATGCGCTTTTTATAATTTTTAAACTATTTATCGTCATGTAAATTTTCATTTACGCGTCTCTCACATATTTTTTACACAGTTTTTTTTAAAAATTAGTATGAACTTAACCAAAATTCACTTTATGCTCCTCTCATAGAAATATTATGCGATGGGACGTTATAATAATATTAAAGCTTGCTATGTTAACACAGTTTCTTTGTTAAAATTTTGTATGTAAGGCATAATTTTGTGCCTTACAAAATTTTTATATTTTATATATATATATAAGTATTAGTCATGTCAGATGTTTTATTAGAAATATTATTATTATAATGAATAATATAAAACTGAAGAATTTGGCCTTTTAAAGTAACCAACCCCCTGTTCTTGCGGTTGGAATTAACTCAGAAGGCATTTAGAACGTTTAATATCTCACTGTAACACAACCGCATAACAGACATAGTAAGCGGAGTTTGTTGTATATAACAGAGTGGTTCGCTATTGGCGGCGGCGCTCCCGCGCATCGTGGGCACGCTGCCGATGCCGGTGATGTCGTCGTCTTCGGGATCGGGGTCGGGCGCGGGGGTGGGGCCAGGGACAGCGGGCGTGGCGGACGTGAGCGGCGCGTCGCCCGCCAGCGGCGCCGGCACGCCGCACCGCGACGCCGGTCCGCCCACGCCCACGCACTCTGAGAGCGTGGACCCGCACGCGCCACCCATACATCTGGACAACGCGCTGCCCAGGAAGAGTGAGTGTGTTGCCGACACGTATCCTTGGTTATATACATAAGTGGTATCGTTTAATATTGTCGTACATCTAGAGTTTACTTAAAACCGTCTTCCCTTAAGATCGGTCTAGGTAGATAGATAATCAAAATATAACTTTTTATTTTTTATATACATTTAAAATTTAACTTCTTAGGGTTGAATACTGTTATACATTTTGGCAAACGCTCATTAATTTTTTCATTATTATCTTAATATGCTGAGCCTTATTTTAATTACTAAAATTAGTTACTTACACGAATATCGTTAAAATTCAAAAAGTTGTGTAGTACAAGATATCGTTAATATTAATAAAAATTGTAGTAATATTACGATATATTTCAGTGGAGTGCCTCGGCAGCTACTCATCGGTAGTGGGCGGGTCGCTGCAGCACGCGCCGCCGATGTTGACGCCCTCGCTAGTGAACTACGTGCGCGCGGACCTCACCGCTCACGTCAACGGGTGGCCCGCTGATATATTGGAGAAGCAGGTGTGTGACAACATTGATATGAAAAATTTGATCCAAAACGCACTAGCGGTCGCAGCAGGAACTATTGTTCTGCATTGGGACAACTGGCAGCTTGACGAATTTGCCATGTCATGGTCAACCACGACTCGCGATATTTGGCTCGTGGGTTCCGGGGGATTTGATGGCCTTGCTGGCTTAGCGGAGGAGGCAGCTTGAGGTGGGCTCCGAAGTGATAGCCTAGGTTTTTTCACAACGATTCCATTCCACCAGCCAGCCGGCAGCGTGGTTGGATTAAGCGACTTGCAGAGCAGGGTAATGTCATCAGCGTAGTGTCAATGTTGTGTCCTACTGGACCGGTACGTCGTCGGTGTAGCAAGAGTAAAGCGCCGGGGATCAGGTGCTACCCTGCGACACGCCTGCGGTGGATGGGTGGCTCGTGGATTTACAACGTGAGAGTGTAGGACATTACTGTCCTATACTCTCACGTTGAACCACCTGCCGTTGAGGAAGGCGGCCAGGATGAGCGATAGAAATATACTGTTGTGAGCATATAATCTAAATGCTAATTGTTACTTTTATAGGATTAAATAATGATACTAATAATGTACATACACCACCTATCCGGTTATATTTTCAATCCAACCAGGAACCTATTCAAATGTACACACAGAATACTCTCCAAATAGATCCAGTCTCTTTCAACTAGACGGACAATCATACGATTAATCAATTAATTTGTTTTGCGCAGGCCAACAAGTTCACAGAGGAGGCGTACCAGCTGGGCTGTCTGCAGTGCACGCGGGTGTCCGCCGAACTGAAGTGTTCGCGCTCCGTCGTGCGCCACACAGAGATACAGGCGACGCTACAGGAGCAGAAGTATGTTATTATATTATTATTATATATTTAGGTTTTACAGTGTTAAGTCTTTTTGAGACAGTGTGTGTAAAGTGACAGAACTCAACGCCCTCCATTGTTTAGTAAAACAAGGACGTTAGTAACGTAAGTTACGATTTGTAAGTTACGATTCTATTTCAAATAGACGTTATTAATATTATTAATAACCATCAGATGTTATTCCACTAACACGACTCTGATGTAGTATAGAATTTTCCACCTTTTGGTCGGTTTTGCAATATTTAACCCCCATATAATATGAAAACTATTTTATATAACACTCATATTTTATATTTCTTTCTTTCTCTTTGTATATAAGCCCTTAATTTTACTTAGTTTAATTTAGCCCTTAGTTTACTATGCGAAAGATTTTATTTTTTAATGGCCGACATTTGATGCTGTTGCGAATATGCAAAATATTTAGCTTATATTTAATTTAATATGTGACTATTACCTTTTAATTCATAGTTTTCCCTGTTTATGAAAATAAATTTTATTCGTTCTATATATTTATAATATAAATGTTATAATTTATAAAGAAAAAATAGAATAAAGCTGTTAAGTTAATTTGATTATTCTATATATATATTGTCAGAAATAAGACATTAGATGATTGTGTGTTATGAAAAGTTGGGGACATATTTTCTTCTAGGTATATTAGCCACTAGCGACTCAAAAGCGACTTCGCCCGTTTAAGCTTATTGTTACAAAAAAAGCCATCCTATGTATCTTGCACACAATAGTGTAGGCAGAGGGAAACTACCGTTAAAACACTCCATTCCTCACTTATTATTATAGTATAGCCAAATTATAGAAATTGTTAACATGAACTGTAGCCTTTGTGTTATTCCGATATATGAGCTATATCATCTAAATCCGTTTAGTAGTTTTTGTGTAAAGTGGAACAAACATTCATTTTCATAAGCTTTTACATTTGTAATATTAATTAGTATGATTCATATAAATCTAGACTTAAACTCACAACCATTTTGTGCTGTACAAAATTATAAAATAAAACTATTTTCTATTATTTATATTTAAAAGTAAAATATTAATGTAAAAAAAATCGAACGTTTTAATAATGTAACTTATTCATGCTCTGTTTGCAAATGATTGTTTTTTCTTTAATATATGATGCTGTTGATGCGAATAGGCTTATTATTAAGCAATTACTGATTTTTTAAATTAATACGGTTCCTTAATGTATGAACTTAATAAAAATAGTATTGCTAAAGCTATTTTTAAAGTTTAAAGTTAGTTACCGGAAAATTTCTCCATTTAGTTAGTAAATAATTTTGAATAATAAATTTAAATAATATTTTCTAATTCAGCATTTACATTCCATGTAAATATTGATGATATTTTTTAAATATAAAAGTGTGTATAATTATTTTTAAAGATGCTTAATGGGGTATATGTTTATAACTGGTATGTGTCTATGTATTTCAGGATAATGTACCTGCGGCAACAGATATCGCGGCTAGAGGAGCTGAAGTCGCAGAACTCGTTCATGTCGGAGGACTAGGGTCTGCGGTGGGGGGCCCGCCCGCCCGCCGCGCCCTCCACCCGCCCCGCCGCGCCCGCCAGGCCCCCCGGCCAGCCGGGCCTCCCGCCCCCATCGCCCCTGTCGCCGCGAGACCCCCGTGCGACCAAACATTCATTCCGATGACTGCGATCATAGCGTGTGTTGTGTGATTCCATGTTCAATTGTATGCGGTCGACTATAAGGGTACAGTGTTTTTAACGTATTTTATTATTTTAAACAATTAAATTATTGAAAATGTAATGATTATTTCCTACGATAGAAATATTTTATTTCGATGATTTTATTTAATTATAATTACAAAACGTACGTGCCGCTCGCGTTTAAGATTTTTTTAATTTCTGTCCAATCAATGTATATTATATTATGTAACTTTGTAAAAACCAAGTATTTTTTAATAATTCTAGTTAAGTGATCAGGACTTGGTATAGTTTGTTAGTTGATTTTTATTAAAAAAATCATATAAGAAATAAGCGCCGTGTCACACCTAGCTACGAGCAATATCAGATCCGGACAATGAAGCCGGTGTTAGAGTTGACAGTTGACTAAACTGACGTTCGGTGTTTTGTCGACAATGTTTCAGTTACAATATATTAGTTTATTTGCAAGCGACGACTCTTGCACAGTAATAATATTGGTTAAAAGTATAGGACAGTTACACTAGACAATAGCGACGAATTCCTACTAAAATAAACACGAACACCAAATGCTATTCCTTAATGTGATATTTAAATAATAGTGAGATATCAAATATTTCAAGTCGTCTTGTCGTTATATCATATCAAACGATTTTAGTCATAAATTCACATACATACGAAACATATTCTACTTGTTTATATACTCATGGAAACACAAGCGACTTGGAATGTTTTGTATTTACAAATCTTTTTATAATTATAAAAGCTCCTAGTCCTAATACTTATCCGCCATCCCTCGAAAAATCGGCCACCAGTTTCAATTGGAACCGACAACCTTTCGCTTATAATTCATATTCACGCCGCGATCATTTCATAATCATAATTGATAAATACACAATGCCAATGACAATTTATATAAGCAAATAACAATTAAAATAAATGTATTTAATTATATTTATAATTAATTTAAATTTGTATGTCAATTTGCCGTAAGTCATGCGAGAGACACGTAGCCACTGCCGCCAGTAGCTAGATGTGATAGGTTCGACTAATTATAGCAGTAGGTAGGTAAAACGTCTCCGGTCTTAGGTGTGTATAATTTTTTTACGATATACATATATAATAAAAAAATCGATTGTACTGCAGAAATAACACCAATCCACATATAATATAATGCGGAAACACAAATACGAAGTTAGTACTGTGTTGGCGAATAATGCTGTAAATAGGTCTGTCTGGAGGTCTGGTCACGGGCGCGCACTGTGACCGCAATCTGCAACATTGTTTTCTGATATTGTTCGAAATACAAAGTTTTAACCAATTAAATAAATCACTTTTAAATAACGCTATTAATAAATCAATTGCCTCTCCCGAAATCTCATTCTATTCAGATGTATAAACATTACTAGTTTTTAACAGCGGTTTTAGATATTTTTAAATTATACCTAAGTGTTAGTAACTAAGTAGCAATTTTGATTTGTTGTTTTTTATTGTATTAATAAAATGTCGTTATATGAACGTTCACTACGCAGTTAGAGAAGATTTGAATTTTTAACTCCATATTTTTGTATTCATTGATTTCACGGATTTTGTATATTTTAATTTGTATTATAAGTTTTAATAATTATTCATTCATTGACTTCACGGATTTTATAAATTTTAATTTGTATTATAAGTTTTAATAATTATTCATTCTCTAGCTGCCACTTGTTTATTATTTGTGTAAATGTGTTAGAATTATTAAATTTATATAACTTTATTATGTTTCCTTTTATTTCATTGCTTAATAATCTTAGATAATGTTAACATTAACTGTTACGTTAAAAGGGTTTCATCGGAATTCATATTAGGGGCACCATCATATAACATTAGTTCCTAATGTCACTATATCTTTAATGTCTTCCATTATTTAAAATATGCAAATTCTTAAATAATGGAAGCTCTGAGATCTTTGTATAGAGTTATGTCAATTATACTTAACATGAATTTATTATTACCTACATCTATTTTTATTTATATTTTATCTATATCTACATTAGCATGTAACCAAACTTCCAAAATGAGAAAAAGAAGGAACAATAAATTCAGGTGAACGATACCGGCTTATTTTTTCGTTTATAAAATTTTACATCAGTTATATAGTTAAATTACAAGAGCTAGTTTGATCAATTCAGAGTATCTAGGTACAAATATTTAGCTAGCATTCCGTGGAAGTCGCCCACGAGTTAAATCTAGATGATGTATTAGTAATACTTCCCGTAGTTTCCACTACAAAATGTAAAGTTCCTTCACCCGTTACAGTTTGCATTTTGGAGTTGAATAAACCCTCATGCCATATCTTTTTAAACCTAGTAGCGACTGACTGACTGTCAGTCACTTAATAAAAAGACAAATGAAATACTAAAATAGTAAATAAATAACATTTATTACATCTAATCTGTCATTTGAGTGAGCAGCGCCGTGCCGCGTATAATCCAGAAGTCTGAGTGCGCGTTGGAGGGCAACAGCACGGGCAACACAAAGTTAGTACTGTGCCCTGTGGTGGAGAGGACGCCGGCGCGCTCCGACGTCTTGTACAGCGGCGCCTCGTAACGCGGGTCCGGCTTGGGCAGCGCCAGCACCGGCTCGAACCACACCACGGGGAGGGGTGGGTTCATTTCCCCTTAAAATTATACATATACAGTACAATCGAGTGTTCATTGCAATCGAAGTGTCGACTAGGTGCCCTCTGCCTACCTACTTTGCTGTTTACGTGATACAGTTCTCAGTTTATTATTATTCATGTTGTAAGTCTATTATTATATTAAGTTGCATCGCATTCATTTGGAAATGAAAAAAATTTAAAACAACGTTTCTTTGTGTAACTGCGTAAATCGGAACATCATGCTAATGAGTTGCCTGACCTCTGGATTTAATGACAATGTTATCTATTCATTTCAATGTTATCTATTCATTTCAATGTTATCTATTCATTTCATTCATCGATTCATTTTAACAGTAATTCCTCTAGTTCAGTGTATTCAGTGTATTCTTGCAGCAACTATTATTTTTAAAGCCATACAAAACATCCTTATTTTATAGGGATATAATTATGTATTACTATTTATCTACAAATAAACTTGTATGATATTTAATAAAAAAATAATTGTTCTTACAGAGATCATTTGTCGGCTACAAAAGCGATATTCAGATTTTTAAGCTGTTTTGTGTATTACAAAATTAGTCCTATTTTCACCTGGCAAAGCATCAACGAGTAAATTCTTCTCCTGATCCCAGCGACCTGCGTCTATGAATAAACCGTGTATATTGATACCGTCCTCAGGCTTCTCCAGTACACCGAAAACATTGGCATCGTCTTCCTGTGGCATCAAATGACAACCGTAAAAAGAGATCTCTCTTTTTCTTAATAGAGCAAATAATCAGAATGTCGATGTCTGTTAATGCAAATGCGAAATTAAAATACAGAAACAATGATTTTCAGTGTAGATATAGATAGTTGTGAAGTTTTATTTTTAAATTTGACTTTCATATTTAAGAAATTATTAAAAAATATATTTTTTTAAAACCTTTGTTTGGAAAATGCATGAGGTCCGAATCACAAGAGTACCTTAGTCTTCCTTTTGTTGTATTTAAACACGTCCTCTTGCGACAAAAACAATTTTAGCGGGTGGAAGTCGAACTGCAAGGCGTCGATGGGCACATGATAGCGGCGCGCGTACGCCTGCAGCGCGCCCGTCAGCAGGCCCTGCGGGAAGAACAGCCCCGACACCCAGCTGCTCGGCTGCGAACCCTCTACCAGCCATTTCTGTTAACATTTTCATTTTATTTATTTACTTTTTATTTGAATAGACTGTAAATTTACTTGCTGGCGAAATCTACGCTCAATTGTGTTAAAGAATATTTATTTAGAGATGGGGCGACCTTAACCTATTATTGACGAGCAAATAAGTAATACTAATTAATAATTAAATACATACAACATACAAGCTCAAAATTAAAATGCTGCTAATTTTCACTATAACAGAATAGGCAGAGTGAACCGAAATTTATTTGACCGGAGTAATAAAAATAGTTTAAATATAATCATTTTCTGAGACGAGCTCAAGTTGCATATATGTATCCATACCTATATTATAAATTCGAAAGTAACTCTGTCTGTCTGTCTGTCTCTTACGCAATCAGGCCCAAACCGCTAATTAAATTGTGATAAAATACTCATATAGAGACACATGAGGGTACCGGGATGAACATAGGATACTTTTTTTTTCTCATATTTGTAATAATTTCGATATATATCAATATATTAAAATAATTAATTTGACATGCAATTTATTCCGCTATGTTAATAACAATCGTCGCTACGCGTTGCTAAGCAACGGCTTGCAAAGTTTGCTGTTTTAAGAAAACGTCACCCAAAGTGAGTTTGCTTAATGCATACATAGATTTGTATACATTAACAAAAAATAGATGATTTCTATAATTTGAAATTCATCCTTATGAAAATAAATATAATAGTCACTTTTAGCATTTCATCTAGATGGAAATTATAATTTACTGTATACACATTCTAATAATTAAGATGTCATTGATTCGGAATGACCTAGCCTACGAGTGGTATAGTATGACCGACGCGAACGGGCAGATGACTGATGATTTTGTAAATTTTTATATATTTTCGAATTACTATTATTTTTTATGTAATTATTTGCTGCTTATAATTAATTTATCTCAGTTCGGTTATCTATACCGATGATATACATTTAAAATATCGTAATTTTAATCATTTGGAATTTTATTTAATATTGTTCGCAAAAATTAATTAGTTAATATACAAAAATATTTAGTACGCGCGCACGGCAAACTTTAGGTACTTTTTCTAATATTAAGAATTTCCTTTAGTTACTTTTACTTCCTTTGTTTGTTCATTTCGGTTACTCAGATATTTTTTCTAATAATAAATCTCCACTTATTATTGTTTTCTAATGTATTTTAATTATTTAGGCTTATATTTTCGCGGGCGTAGCCGCGTCCGGGCCCACTAGTATTTTATATAATCTTCATGCTTACTGCGTCAAAAGATCAAATAAGATTAAGTTTCATTACTGATCATTGAAAATTAAAAACTAATAATAGTGAAAATTTCCCAAAGTGATCGACCTCAATGAAATCAATCCGAAGGGTAAGATCATGTATCCAGCTTGCCAGCGTCTTCAGAGAGTTGTATCCGCGGCGGTGCCACATCTCCGGCACCTTGTTGTTGAGGAAGGAGTTGAACACCTCTTCGTACTCCTCGGACATTACCACCACGCCCTAAAAATACAAATTAATTTGTAACTTACCAATTAAGTATACTAATTAACTGAAATTCAACTTAATTGTAAGAAGGAATTTGTATTAAATTTAAAGTCTAAAATCTATTTAAAATATTTTCATTATACATTTTATATGTAATGAAATAATTATTAAGTTTTATTGTAGTATATTATAAATATATTTTTCCTAGTTATTTGATATATATCAATATACCCATGTGCTTGTCCTGTTATTTGCAGGATCAACGTAAAGCTAATATATCAAATCGATTTGATATAAGATATTCTTGCAGCAAACTACCTAATAACAAAACTTACAAAATATTTAAAAAATATACTCACTTTAATAGCTTTCTGTAGTTCATTGAGCGAGCTATGTATGAGTGACAGAAGTATATTGAATCTATCGATTTCGTGGAGTAAGACCGTCGACAGCGAGTGCAGCTGTCCCATGTCGTCTGGCACCATGAGGTCTGGGTTCACAAGAGACTTGTCCACTTTAGTGACAACCGCTGCCCGGGTCTGTTCACATATACGCCATACTATTTCATCAGGTGTCTCCCCTCCTCCGCCGCCTCCAGCTCGAGGTTGTACATCTACTATCGTATTTATGAGGGTACTCGTTTCTTTACTCTGAATATAACAAATTCATTGTGATCAAATACCTGTCATCTCCATATATAATAAAACAGTAAAAATATTTTGTCTGTACATTTAATATTTTTGACTGAAATTAACTTACGCTTAAGACAGGGACACTTAAAAGAAATAACAGAAAGCAAAAATATATATTTTTAATTTCTTGTCTGTCTGTATGTATGATCACGCTAATCTTCGAAAATACTGAACCGATTTACTTTAACTTTCACCAATGGCTTTGTTTTAACTCCACTTGACATCTAAAGTTTGTTTCATCAAAATCAGTTCATTAAAAAAAAAATATCGACATTTGAATGAACTCAAGGCATGACTTTGTTTTGTCAATCAATTCTTTTGTATATTTTTGAATAGAATTAGATTAATTTTACTAAAAGTTTTAAAATGATAATTGATAATGATTAATTTCTTAATTTCATCTAAAATGAACACTTTAAAATAAGCTCACTTCGAACGCAATATTAGCGTTTTCGTGCATTCCAAACACTTCAGGATCCTCAATGACGGGCAGGGTGTCGATATATTCGCGGACAGCGTTGAGCTTGTCCAGTCTGGGGCAGTAGTATATGCCAGAGGGGGAGTACGTGTAACTGTCCTCGAGCGTTGGAGGTGCGAAAAACTGCTTCAATATTGTGGTCAGACACCGTTGATCCCACATATCCGTTACTCGCCCTCCATATGTAATTTGACCTAAAAATTTAAAAAAAAAACAGCTTCACGGTGTATCCTGCACACGGGGTAGCCATTTTCCGTTAATTTCTGGAGTAATAACGGCCGAATAATAACAGCGAGTATTAAATTATTCATTCGATAGTATTGATACTGCCCAAGTGTGCAGCAACGCAGGAAAAAGCGTTAAAGTAATGTTTTTTTAAACAGAGAATGTACGTATATCTAATTAAATATCTTTAGTGCAATAATTCTCACTAGTAATATACTCTAAAGCGTCCCAAGGGATATGTCCAGATTCGCAGAACATTTGCAAGTTCAGAAGTGCGCACTCGCGGTCGCTGTTGTTAAATTCGTATGTAATGTTCCACCCCAAGGCTCCGAATTTTTTACGTTCCTGTATGATTGCATGAAACATGCAAATTCCAAAAAGCATAGTTCGCCAATCCTGCTCCAGCACTATATGTAGAAAATTACAAAATTGTATTATTTATAGTCTTATAAATGATATATTATAGTAACACTATAACTACTAATTTAGTGTACCATGATTTTCGAAGAAGTCTTCTTCCATTTCGATAAGAGCCCTTTTTACATTGGCTTTTAGTCCCTTTGGTGGTTCATTGGTGACTTTTACGGAATTTTGAAGTACAGAAACGGGAAACTTTGGGGTTGGCATGGAACTGAGATAAAGTCGAAAATCTTCGTGTATACTTGTATCACTGCTCATGTTCGCAACAATTACCTCCAGACTTAGCATCCACGATGCGGCTAAGTGACAATTCTAGAACAAATATTTTAATATTATGACGAAATTTAATCAATTATTGGTGACAATTAGTCTATTGGTAAGAGTAAGGCAATAAAAAAAAATTATGCTTCTGAATAAGAAAAGAGAAATGGAAATAACGAGACACTCATACATAATTGTGATGAACACGCTAATAAAAATTCTCGTATACAAAGGAAAATATCGTACATATAAAAGTATGATACCATTTTAATTTGAAAAATTGAACTGAATGGCTTGACGTTTCCTGTGGGTAGTATATATATATATATATATATATAATTACCTGTAAAAAGACCCAATCGCCTTTAGGCTTTCCATTATTTATTAATTTTTCAGCAACAGGGCCTTGACCCTGGCCGAGAGATATAGAGCGAACGTTATCCTGCTTTCCCATATCAATTGCGAATTTTTGGAAGGCTCCGAACGGGTCCGAACCAGTACTTAGGACAAAAACTAAAGGTATACATGCGGCCGTGTCTGCATATCTGTTAAAAGCAAAACTTTATATCATGAAACTGGTAAGGAACCGTAGGTGAGCGAGACAGACTCGCACTTGACCGATTTTTATTTATATAAAGAGAAAAAAAGGGTCTTTCACTTTTCTTGAGTTATCTCTATATTAGTATGCAAATATTGTTTTTTTATTGAAAATAATTGTTAATTATTTTACTCATACATATATTTTTCATATAATTATTTCATTGGGTACAGTTCGGATGACAGATTACGATGTGCTACATAAAACGATGGATTATGTTCAGTGCTTGTTTATATTGTTGCCTTATTAATGACTTAACACTTATTAGACATTGAGAAAATTATAGTTATCTACCAAATATTGGTGCATTTTTTAAGTAATTTCATGTAATTTAATGATCGTATAAACTCGATATATAATAATAGTTAAAACAACAGGTACCTTATATTTACTGTATATTTACTTCTTACTACAATAATAACTAAATGACTCTTTATAAAACGGGCACTGGACCAGCTTCATAAATAGTTGGATTTTCTGCTAAATTTAATAAATTAATCGAGCTGTATTACTACTAAATCTACACTTCTTAATATTTACTTACTTTAGTGATTTCTATGGCTTAGGTGCTTTTAAAAGCTTAGGTGACACAAATAAAACACGTGTGAAACTAAAATGGTATATTTAAACATTAACAAATGACGTACTATTTCGTATTATTATTATTTTTAAATTGAAAAATTGTTAATATAAAAAATGTAATGATAGTTAAATTCTAAATAGAACAAATTACTTACAATGTGCTCAGTTGAACAGTGGGACTTTCAATGAAAACGGGCCCCAAACTAGTGCTTACGTACTGGGCGATGGCAAACACTAATTTCTCTTCTTTTAAACTTTTAATTAACATTAATTTTTCAAATGAGCTTAGACGTTCGTCCCAATTCACTTTGGGAGCACGAGAGTCCTTTTTGTTTATATGAATATCCTGTATTATACAGGAAAGGTTATAGTTGTTAAAATTAAATACAAAAAAGAATATGTAAATGTTGAATTTCAATTAAATTAATATTTGTCTTTAATTTAGAGATTAGATAAAAAAAATGTAATACTTAACGAAAAACGAATATATTAATCATTACCAAAGAAAATGTGCCAAGTTTAATAGGAATTTTCAGCAGACAATCGGCGGCGAGCCCCGCGAAGACCGGTTCACTGTCCTCCAAGTGGTTGACTGAGAGCCACATTTGATCTGTTAAGGCATCTACTGCTGGCTTCTTTGGGAGTGCCTGTCAAATGTTGTATATTACATAGAATTATTGTTTGTTTGTTATGGGTGGGATACAGAAATGGATGGGGATTTTTTTTTTCTCATTTTTTTTGTTAATTTAACATACATTCAAATTGGTGACTCTATGCAAATAAAAGTGTTCTTATAATTAAAAAGCCTATAGAGCCTTATTTACTTTATTCTTGTTCTATGTTTTAGGGACTGGAAGAACTCCCAAAAAATACTTACTATTTTGCTACCAGCGGGTCCTCTGAGCACGTAGTTCCACTGTTCCTGTGAAACTAATCCAGCGTGCAAATATATTGCCATGTTGAGAAGAAAGCTGAACACAAGTTTATGTCTCTCAAATAATCCTCTAGACACATTTCGATACACTGACAGTGTTATCTCACGATGGAGAATTACTAGGCGTTCTTCTAAAATATCATTCTTTTCACTCTTCTCAATTACTATGTTGAATACCTGTATAAAGGATACATTTTAGTTATTTCATAATAGCAGGTCTTTGTTTAATTATGTATTTTATATCATACTTTTGCTTTACATTTTGGCCTGTGGATTATATATCTATTGTTAATAACATACTTTGGCCTCTATTTTAATAAACGTGAAGTATACAAAAATATAAATACGTTCTAGATTCCTAGTACGTTGATTCCTACGATATCTAATTATACGCTAGTAAATTAGCCAAATAATCATCAACAAACGAACCTGATTAAAATATTTAAGCGAGAATTGGTACATGGGGTCTATGTCGGCAAGTTGTGCAACAGCAAAATAAAGGACGGCGCCACGGGTCGCCACTGTGCGATACTTCTCTCGAGCAGCCGATATCCTTATTTCCGTTGCTTCCGTTTCTTCGAGTCGAGCGTTTATTATTTCTGATGTTTCCTTAAATTCAATAATGAAATATTAATATTTTCACATAATAATGCGGGAAAAGCTGAAGTTAAAATAAAGATAGTTGTTTCAAAATACATTGTAGATATTCAAAATAAATTAAAATAAAATCAAATAAATAAAATCAAAATAAATTAAGATAAAATCTTTAAATTATTCAAAATAAATTAAACAATTTAATACCTAATATTAAGATTTTAGAAACTATCTAAGTCACCTTGCTTTCATTTAGAGTTTCGATGAGTTCTTCATCGTCCAGAATGTTGCCCGACGACGCGTACAGAAGGCGCAATATTTTATCTTCAATCTCTAGTAGAGTAGCTTTGTCTGCGTTGATTCGAACGATTAGTTCTGATCTTTGCAATTCGAGATCTGGCCGCTCTAAGCGAACTACATCACTGTAATAATTATCTAAAAATTAATTTATATTAATACAAATATAAATTCTATTGGAAATCGAAATATGTCAACGGATTTCGTTCGATGTTGTTGTTTCATTCATTTCTTTTTTGTATTGTCAATGATTGCACGTTTTAACTAAATATTATATACTTATACTAATTTTTATATTTTAGAAGATTTTTATAAGCTTATTTATTTATTTATATAGCTCAATCCACTGTTCCACCAAACTAGACAAACGTAAATAACTTAAATAATTTTCTCCGAATCGATGCAATCTCTGCTTCATTTAAAAATATTTCTAGGATAAGTTTATCTTGACTTACGCCAACAACTGGTCTTCAAGTCCTGACAAAGTGACCGTGAAGTTAACTAGAGTCACTTGTATACAGATTTCGGGCAAGTAATGTGGATTCGCCAGTTTCGTTGTCAGATAAAGGCGGAAATTCGTATCGTATTCAATATCACTGTCACCCAGGTGGATGAGGAGACGACCAGCCTAAAATTTTCCGTTCAATTAATTGATTAAAAATGTTATTTATTTAAAAATATTTAAGTAATTTAAATCTCACCAAAAATACAAATAAATATATAATATATAAAATTAATAAAAAATATTATAAAAATCAAAATAAAGCTAGTTAGTTGGTTAGTTAATAGAATATAAATAAAAAAAGATCTTATTTACTTGAAAGAACGTTTGTTTAAGGAGAACAGGTGACAGAGTAGCCTCAAGGGACTCCCCCAAGTCCTCAATAAGCATCGGCCAGCCAAGTCTGATGCAGTTTTCTAATAAACGCAAATAGGATGGATCATTTAATTTTGTTATTTGCAACCCGTTCACACGTTCCATGTTCTTTATCCACCTGTTGGCCTAGTTTATAAGAAATAACTTAATGTTAGGTCATAAAAACGATATAGTGCTTTTATATGTGTATTCACTTACTTAATTTACTACTTTAATGGCTAAACCTTTCTAGACAAATATAGCAAACATATATAATAAGCAAATATAGCGTACTTGTTCTTGTGGATCAATTGTTAGTGGCCATCTTCCTGCACGAGTGACCAATATACCATTTTCAGTTGACACTGCGTCGCGAGGCAACCCTTGGGCATTCCATGTACGCACTGTATACGAGTCCGCCATTACCGTAATAAGACTAAAAGTGTGAATAAATCCGAATAGAATATAATATAATATAATAAGACACCAGAAAATAAACCTTATAAATATAATTTAATTGATAAAAGCATGTGTAAATGTAAAATATGTTACAAAATTAGCATTGGATCTTTCTTATATTAGCTATTTTCAGTTATTTTCACTGAATTTTCGTGATTCCATTAGTTGTTTTTATTAATAAGAACTGTAACAGCTTGGCGAAGGTGCATTGACCATGCGATAAAAGAAGAGAGAGAAATATGCAAAAATTTGATCATATAATAGATGATATGGTGAACCGTTTAGTCATTAATGTAGATGATAGTTCTTCAGAATCCTCCGAATTCTAATAAATATTTGAAGTATACATATATTTCGTTTTATTATCCTTATATAGTTAAGTATATTTTATTAAAACTTGTTCATAAATAAAATAAATAGAAATAAAAAAATATGTTTAAGTTTGAGAAACAAAATTTCTTTGTATACATTTTGTTTCATGTGACGAATCGCACAGGGTCTGAATGTAAACGAGATGGCTGTAGATTCGATTGCCCCGCCGGGGAAAGCGTCAAGTGAAACATAGTGCGGCCGAGTTACCATTAAAAACGTTATGTTTTGAAAATTGTGTGTGTCCTCTATATGTGCGAACTTGTAATGTTTTTAAAAAAAAATAATCATCAATAAGAAAATTTGATTGTAAACAATTACTCAAAAGTGTCCGAGGAGGGTATTTCCAATTCGTGACATTGTTCCACCCACTTGACTTCCAGTTCTCGTCGGTAGTGGGATGGGAAAGCGCCGAAATACGCAATACAACCTGACGCTATTATTACATCACCCGTGGTACACTTTAGTCTAAATGTAGCTGCCTGCAATATCATTTTTGACTTAATCATTACATTTTATTTACATTACATTTAAATGTTGAATATAATATTTTACAGACCGAATTATTATTTTTTTGCTAGAACAATATCCTCATTTTATTACTACTAACTGTTATAAAAAATACATATTGTTATTGGTACCATATTACAAACATGTAACATATTGAGGTCTGCAGTGAGTCCGAATTCCACTCGGGGGTTCATTTCCTCGTTCAGCTGACAAAGCGCGCCATTAACTTCCTCTACTCAACACAACTCCTCGTCCTTAGGGAACGGAATGTCTCTACATCTTTATGCTTCCCTGCAATATGCAGAATATTGTGAAGCTAAAAAAAAATACCTTAACACCTTCTTCCCAGCGTGTCTTTTCATCGGCGAGTGCTTGTGTGAGTTTGCCGGCGCGCATGAGTCGCGCGGCCGCCAAGTCTACGTCCGCCTGTAGTTTTAAACGTTCTTCTTCTACTACCTGTTTAGTTAGTGATATTTTTTTTAAAGTGCTAAACTAATTGTAAAAATTCATCATCTCTGGGGTATATTTTGAATACTACTCTATGAGATAATAATTATTTTCATTTCTCCGATAAAGCAATCCAAGGCCGATTTTTATCATTCCAATTATAATGGAAATTTTCCAATAATGGGTTTTCGTGAATGTGCTACAATTTGATTTATCAATTTTTCAATTTTCTAATTTACCTTAAGTTCATCCATCATTTTAGCTAACTGAGCTTCAATAGCTTCAACCTCTTTTTGTTTAGCACGTAACACTGCCATCACACTTTTCAAGATTGCAGCGGCTTCTTTATGTCTATAAAATAATAATATTTTTTAAAATTGATATTCGTCATCATCGATAGTAAAAGTCCCGATATTATTTCTACGCTACAATGGTGCTTCTTTACATAAATTACAATAAATGTGCCATAATGAAAACTGGAGCAATTTTACTTGAGAATTTTCGGTTCAACAACCCTGAAGACTTTAGCATACATATCAATAGCTTGCACCCATAATACCATCGAACGACACACCTGGAATATATATATATATATACTTAATTATATACATTTTTATGTACTATATGTAGTACATAGTAAAATATATAAATACAACATCTACGACTATTTAGTATATATTTTTAATATACGAGTACATAAATAACCTAGTGTTCTGGCAAATATTAAAATAAAATTTAGGATCTTCTAATATATATTCATATATCATACATTCTATGATGAAAGTATATCATACAATTTTTATTGGATACTTAATCTAATAAGGAAAATTCAAGATTAATGTTATAAGGCTGAAGATAATTTTACCTAGGGCCCTTACAATGCGTCATCTTATCTTATCTCTATATATAATAAAACAGTAAAAATATTTTGTCTGTACATTTAGTATTTTTGACTGAAACGGGTAGAGGGACACTTAAAAAGAATAATAGAAAGCAAAAATATATATTTTTTGTCTGTCTGTACATATGGTCGCGCTATTCCACGAAAGTACTGAACCGATTTAGTTGAAACTTTCACCGATTGCTTTGTCTTTACTCAACATCTAAAGTTTGATTCATCAAAATCGGTTCATTAAAAAGAAGTTATCTAATCATTTGAATGAATTCAAGGCGTGTGATAATTCAGTCAATTCTGTTTATTAAATGAATAATCGTGTAATTCAAGCGGGCGAAGCCGCGGGCGGGCCGCCAGTACATAATAAGCCATAAGTAAACTGCATTATAAGATAAAATAAGATTAATTAATTAAAGAGATTTTTTGTAGCAATACCTTGGACACTTTAACAACCGTATCGGGATTAAAGTCCTTATGTGTTAAATACACTTTTATCTTCTTGAGGGTCACGTCCGGAATATGGTCCTTGTCGTACTCTTCCAAGTTACGTATGAAGTTCACATCGGCTAGTAACTTTTTTGTAGAATCCCAATCTGGTCTGTAAAAGAAATACACAAAAAAGCAGTAAGTTAACTCTACAAACAATATATAACAAAGTTACTTTATTAAAAACTGTAAAATATTTTTCCTAAATTTTCTATATTCTAAATTAAGAGAAAAGTAAAGAGATATATATATATGTATATTCACTGACGCCTTCGCGGCTTCAAGGCATGCGTTATTTTTATATCTTTGCTTAAGTAAATAACACATTGTCAAGTAAATTGGGCAGTCCGAATAGTCAGAGAGAACCTCAGCACTAGGATCCCACCTTTTTATATGTGGGAGACAGTGTGGAGCTAAAAGAATAAAACATTTACTAACTTGGCACCAAGAAGTATACACACAGGCTCCATTACAAATCGCACAAGAGACGGTGGTTTCTGAAAAGCTTTCAACTCATTGATATCGGCTTTATTCAACGCTTTTAACGCGTTTTGTGCGGCCTCCATTGCTGGCATAGCTAGAGCGAGATCAGCTTTCGCTTCGTCAGCTATTTGCTTTACTTCTTCCGCTTTTTCCTGAAATTTTCAATAACTTAGACGGATCTATCATTTTCTATTATAGTTACACTAGTAGAATACATTCATTATAATGAGTTGAATTAACATAACAATAAAAAAGAATATTATTTTTATGACAATCATTCACGAGGCCGTCGTGGCGCAGCGGCACAAGGGTGTGACCGTAAAGCGATGGTTGTGGGTTCGATCCCCACACGAGAAGTGAAATATCTATTTACGTTTATATTTCCATTTCTTCGCACTGGTATCAAAGCAAAGCGCGGCGTTGACTTCTGCCACTCAATACGCAATGCTTCCAGAATTCGGCAGAAAATGGGGAACAGAGTGTCTTAACACTAGGATCCCTCTGCTTACCCTGCTGTGTGCGGGATACAGCGTGAAGCTGGTTTTTTTTTTAAATTCTTTTAATGAGATTTTATAGTTATACAAGAGACTACACAAAGTTGCCTAATTATTATCGTAGTGGTCGTTAGAATATTCGACAATTAACAATTTATATATAGGACATTGGTTTATTATACCTTAGCTTCTGCCTCATCTTTCATAACCGCTTGCTTGACTTCATCTGCAGCTGTTTGTTCCACCTTCAACCGCGCCACTAGAGCAACGCCCTAAAAATAATTATTTCTATTATATAATATAGGCAAATATGAAAAAGAATATACAATTTACAATTTATATACATTATACTCACTTCCTCTGCTTTTCTTGCTAAAATTGGTTCCATTTCTCGTACTTGTTGCTCCATTACGCCGACAACGTCGTATGTTTCATATAATTTCTATATAAGCATTAGACAAGAAAATAATATTTTAAAATTTAATTAACTCTCAGAAAGGTATGTGAAGTATAACTTTAATATAAATATATAAGTGGGATAATAAATACCTGAAGACCACAAGAGATTCTGTCTCTTCCACGTATAATGTCCTGTTGTTTCTTATCAAGTAACGAAAGGTATAGTTTAAGTAAATCGAGGTAACTGCTAGGTGTCGTGTAGAAGTACCGGCGCATTTCATCGTATAATCGCTCTGTCATCACGTCTACATCCTGAAATAATAATATTAAAATTAACAATAATAATATTAAAATTAATAAACGTGACAATTGTAGGTTCGATCCTTACTACATTTTTTAGATTTCCTCTGTATCTCAGATATAGCAGGATAGATAGAGGGAACCGGAGATCTTATTGTAATGGCACTCCGTCCCTATTAATATTCTTCCGTTCCCCGCTTCCCGCCGAATTCAGGAGGCATAGCGCGTTGTGTGATGACACCGGAAAGATGTGTGGAGGTGCAGGAGTACCAGATTAAAGGAGAGCTAGTGAAGTAACTTATATTCTATTTCTTTAAGTAGAGCTAAAACACAATAAACATATCCCCTGATCCCCCCACAGTGGCCTCTTAATTTGGTTAAACGTCCCAGGAACTGTTGTTTGTGGTGGCTAGTCGATTTATCGAAAAGGGGAATAAGCGCACATTAAGTATTACGATGTAACCCACTGTTTTTACGGTCAAACTTACGAGGTACGGCCCGTGTGGGTCCACACAGTAACAGCCATAAGTATAAGCGACTTAACTATAAAAATTATAAGTTAATTTGCACTATAAGAAAAAAATATAGTTAAAAATGTAGAAAACAAAGAAGTCGTTACAAGAGCAAACCTGGTGCATTGACACAGCCAGTGTTGATATTTTTTCGATGATGTATTCGTCTTCTAGCTGTTGGAGACATTGTTGCGCTACGGATTTCAACGCTTCCGGCGGCCATTTTGTGAACCAATCGATTGTGCAGCAATTCACCAAGGAAGGGAACATCCGACAGCGACGTCTAAGTAACAGAAAATATAAATTACTATGTAAGTACGATTCGGGAGTATATAGCAGAGCTTTGCAAATGCAATGCAAATGCAAACCGTCAGTGAACCTTAGTAAAGTAAGTCTTTTAAAAATTAAATTTAATATTAAAAATCAATAAAAAAAATCCTACATTAAAAAATCTGCTACATTGGATATTGGAAAATTGGGAAAAGAATGTCACTAAATCAAGAATCACTAAAAACTCAATATTTCATGACCAAAGTAAATAAACAGTCGTCCTTGAAACGAGGTCCCTCTTACTGTTTAACCTGTTATATGGGAAACTGGGTACTAATGTTTACAAAGCAATTACTTCCCTTTACCTGAAAGCTTCTCCCACAGGGCTCATACAAATACAAAGATGCAATTTACTCCGCACGCGGTTTATAAAGAAGTAGTAGACAGAATCTCTTTCGGCTGGATTTATACCAGCTTTGGCTGCATCGTTTCTACATCCCGTTTGTACTTGCTCGTAGGTGTCCCCTTCGAATAAGTTGGGGACTTCACCTGAGAGCAGTTTCAAAAACAACGCGAGTCAAAGTTAAGTGCGAGTCAGACTTGTGCCACTGAGGCTTTCTGTCAATCCTGAATTTGGTAAAATTCACGGATTAACTGTATTTTCTGAAATTGGTACAATTTGAGGATTGTAAGTTAAGTGGGAAAAGGTAGTACGACCTACTTAAGTTGACAAGCTTCAGTATGCGGGCATATTCATTTATTTTCTATGCAATAGGTTACAAATATAAGTTTGTAATATTTATTTCTATGAAATACCTATAAATTTTTACTTTTCGCAATTTTTCTTTTATTTGTACTATAAGACGTTGCTTCGTACCTACCGTATTGCAATATTTTAATTTCACGGGAAATACTCTATAGGTTTTGATTGCGCGAGTATTGAAAATTTGCAGAAAGTTTGCGGCACAATTTTGGCTTATAAGTTTGATTTTTTCACACCTCCAAGGGGCATTAAATCTAAATATTTGTCATAAATTTCAGCTTGATACTTCTTCGTGTTCCTGAGAAAAAGCGTCTTAACAGACGGACGGACGCAAAACAAAGTGATCTAAGGGTTCTGTTATTTCCTTTCGAGGTACGGAACCCTAAAAAATGGCGTCCTTTCATACATTCACTTAATTTATTTGTGTCATTAATCATTGCTAGAGACCAGAATTTGTATAATACAATAATATAAAGTAGTACCAGTGTAATGTTATACTAGTATTGGAAAGTACATTACGCCAAGAGTAGTTTTATATAAACATTATATAAATACAATATTAAGTACCTGAATTAAGCATATTATTGATATCTTCAAGGAACTCCTCCTTAGTAATTTGCGTATCAGTGAAGAGGAACACCGTATCTTCATACGAGACGCCGGCGCGCATGTACATGTTGCGAAGGTCGTCGTGGAACTCGGGGGTATCGTAGTTGCGCTTTAACTCCATTCCCATGCATCTAGTATTATATATATTTGGTTTATACAGTAAAGTAAGTGTGGAAGACGTGATATACTCATATATGGTAAGCTGTATAGCATGATAAGTCCAATTTTTTATAAATGGTACGTCTTCAAGAAGTGTCTTATATGTAAAGAAGGTGAAGTTCCGTGGCGTGTTACTGTAAAGAGCTATGTCCACTAAAAAGAACATAATGATAATAATAACGATGGTGACGACAATGATGAAAATATTTTCGCCCCTCCCACTATCACGAAGTAATTTTCAAAATGAAAAAAAAAATGATAATAATGTAACCAAGAATTTAACTGGGGTAAGCAATAACCAATGTAACATCTTAGAATTAGATACTAAAATTACATATGTCTGAAAACCACTCACTTGCACTCATTGACGTGCCCGGCAAGAGTTGCCACGGACCGCCTGCCGGAGCCGCCGGGCCCCACCATGAGGCAGTGGCCCCTCTCCGCACGCAACACGCGAGCTACACGCGCCACGTGCTCTACCGCATCACGGAAGAGAACTAGGTTCATTTCTGCTCGCGCTGTTGAATTGTATTCTTCCAAGTATTCCTATAAATGGTATAGACAATGACAAAATAGTTGTATAATACTTATACTAATTAAATATGGCAAGCATTTTTTGTAGATACCCAGTCGTATCGACTTGGAAACCCTGCCGTGTCTAATTTCCTAAAAACCGCACAGTAGTGGAGTGCAACGTATCCAGGTGGTGTGGTGTGGATGGTATTTTAGCTTGTGACGTACTCTGTAGTTAGAAAATTCGGCTGAAGGTGACAGGTCAAACAGTTCTTCAGAACACTCCCCATGATAAGCGCTATAATAGGGTAGAGAACACACAGCGAAGAGGTTCATCAGATCGTCATGTCAATAAGAAATGACAGTTATACGTTTTATGTTTATATTGACTTATACCTTAAGAACCACCATTAATTTTTCAATATCAGGAATTTCTTGATATATTCTATTCTCTTTAGGTATCGCAGAATTGAGAAAATCTCCAAAGAGCAAGGGTGGAGGATGTTCTATGATAGCTTCTTCAGGTATGTCCAATATAGGCTGCTGGAAGTTTTTCTGACAGACAGTGCTCATTAAATGATAAAAATAGCTCTTGTCTTCGATATTAATGAGTCGATCGTGGAACACACGGAGACATTCATGGTAAAATAAGCTGCAAAAATATAAATAGAAACATAAGTTAAAAAATTTATTCATGCAAAATAACTTTACTTTTCCAAAGTATTTTAAATATTTGATTAATGGATTAGTATAATCGATCTAGAATTTCGACGTTAATAATAAGAGCATATAGATAAGTGGTCAGAGTATTGAACAGTAGGAGGGTTGGAAAAGCGTGAATTTGAATCCTGCTATATTCGATTTTTTTACGTTATATAAAATATTTGTAATTGAGTCCAAAAGTTTTAAATAATATATAAAAATATATTGTTAAAAAATAAATAGGATTTTGTACTAAATATATAAAAAGTATTAAACTATTTTGTTATAAAATACTTAAATTTTTCAGAAGTTCACACTACCTACCGTAGCATAGCTTGCGGTAATCGCATATAGGCAGCATTCGCTTGCAATACTCCCTGCATAGACTTGGACAAGTCTCTCAGGTTGAACACGTAATGCGACTTGGCTGGCGTTGGCAACAATTCGGAGCATATCTTAAGATATATCTCCACCGCCGCATTCACTATAGGATCGCTGAGTACAGATACTTCTGATACGAAATCTTCCATATGACCTGATAGTATGGCCTGTTAAGAAGTAATTACACTAATTTTATCATATTTCCTCGTCTCATAATTAAAAATCAACATAAATCACGTATTTAAAAAAGGTGGCTGACACCGGATGGATGCGAGAAACCCAAGACCGGATTGGTTGGCGCTTGATGAGGGAGGCCTACTTTCAGCAGTGGACGGCGATAAACTGACGAAAAAATGAAAAAAAAAACAGTAGGTATTTACTTTAAATATAGTTTTCATGGCATCAGAATTAGGAGCAGATATGTAGAACATGGCGAAGTGTCGTACAAATCGCGCTGTAAGTGGATTACGTCCGCCGCCGGGCGGTGCGCACGCGCATGACAACACCACGTCTAATATCTCCTTCCAGTAGAGCTTATCACGATCGTACAGGCCTCCAAAATCTAAATATTGTCTGTAAAATGGTTATTAGCAGAATACTGATGCGAATTACATATTACATATTATGCATAGTATATAAGGTAGCTTAATAGTAATAATAACGTAGCAGAAATATATAAAGAGTATTTCAGTCAGTTTCAGTTTGAGGTCAGTCGTGGCGCAGGGGAAATAATGTGTAAATAATGTGACTGTAAATGCGACAGGTTGTGGGTTCGATCCCCATCCGAAGAAATGAATTATTTATTTAAATGTATATTTTAAGTTCGTCGCTCGCGCAAAGTGAAGCATTATCAACAAATTCCGCCGCTCAACAAGTGAAGCATCCGAAAAAGCCCTCGTGCCTTCTGGCTCGGCGAAAAATGGGGAACGGTGTTTCTAAATACTAGGGGCGTTCCTTTTGCCTACCCCGCTGTGTGCGGGATACTGTGAAGCTGATATGTTTACTCATAATTTTTGGAAAGCACTAAAGAACACGAGACCAAAGTGAAGAGCTCATTAGTAGCTTCTAGAAGTTCTTATTCAGTATATGCTTTTTAAAAAATATAATTATATATTTAAATTATCTTATCCATTTTTAAGTTTTCATACATTTTAAAGAAAAAAAAGAACCCTTATAAGATCATTCTATTGTCTGTCTGTCTGTCAAGACCCTTTATCTCAGGAATGCTTAGAAATATCAAGTAGAAATTCAAACCATATACGCAGATACGGCCCCATGATTTCCTAATAAAAAACATATTTCTATATTTACTTAGAAAAATGATATGGCCGTTTTTATCGCAAAAAATGCGTATTTCGCCACTATGAAGGGAATCAAAGTTCATAGGGTACTTCCGGTTGACCTAGAATTATGAAATTTGGCAACTGGCATCTACAGATAGTAATAGTTTAGGAAAATATCTGAAAACTCTTGTAGTTAAATTAAAAAAATAATAATTATTATTAAAAAAACATTTGTAGTTATTATATTTACAAATTATCAAATATTACCTAAGTAATTCAATAGTAGGTTGAGCTCCATACACATCTAATCGAGGCATATTAACGTCATCAATAAATATTATAACTTTCTTGCCTAACGGTGCCCCTATAGCCTTCCTTGGACGTTTTTCTAGACGCAATTCAATAACTTCCTGAAAATAATAGATTAAATGTTTAATTATGTATAATGCTCTTTACAGCAATTGAGTTAATTAATAAATATTTGTAATAATATTGGCACTCTTGATGTTTTCATATTTTTAAAAGTGGGTGTGGAATAAAATATGGAAAGATTCCATAATAGGTTTAAACGAGAATATTCACAAAATAGATCGAAATCATATCACAATATAAGCGAATAAACAATGACCTGAGTCCGGGGACTACTGGTTTGTGCAGAAAAATTTAGTATCACCGGAATGAAGATGCCGGTTCCTGACATTTTCTTTAAAATTTCTGCTGCAATGCATGTTTTACCAACACCTGAAAATTATAATTTGATATATATACATAAATAGCTTACTAAACGACTACGATTATAAAAACTATAATAGTATCTAATAAAACAAAAATCTCTAAAAAAACAATTAGCCAATAAGTTGTTGGTACCTGTGCTCCCTGTAAACATAACTGGCTTTCCAACAGAAAGAAGCTTTTCAAATAAATATCCATAGCGCACAGTGTCTATTGTCGGAACGAGTGTTTCAAAGAAAGGTCGATTACAATCATATATAAATTCGGGTATTATTTCCGCCCAAACCTTCAGCTTTCGGTGTTTAGTGTCCATGAACATATCGAAGAAATTAAATCCTTGAGGGAAGCTATAGGAATGGAAAAATAACATCGTTTTTATTATTACAACACAGTTAATCCCTAATAATTTCACGTTAGAACTTGTGAACAATTCATAACATACTATTCAGATTCTTCAAACTCTTCGAATTGTCTTTTTATGATCTCCTCGAAAGGTTTTCTGTTGGCTTCCAGTATGTTGCCACCGATGCACCATACGTAGCAGAATATAAAGCAATGAGCTATATAGACTTTAACAGCGGATTTTTCTGCAAATCTATCGCCAGGCTCTGACAATAGCGCTCCGAGTAGGCAACAAAGAGCTACAACTTTGCTTATATCAACCTAACAACATTATAATAATTATTATTGTTCTGAATATAATAATGATTTTGTTTTATTGTAAACGCGACGGTGGTTTGAGCAATTACCATTAGGGGGAATGAATTATTATTACTTTTGATAACAAACATAACGTTGATTTGCATCTTAACGCAAGAAATTGGTTAAAAATGTGGAGAACGGAGTTGACACTAAGTTCTCTCTGCCTATTATGCGGCATGCAATGTAAAGCTAAAAAAAACCACCACAATATCATCTCATACCTGTTTAATACCAACACTGCATTTCAAGTTGACATGAACAATGCCTACTTCGAGCATTTTAAACAGTTCGTAAAGGAATTCACTATTTTCCTGATTGAATAAGTTTTTCTCCACTCCCTCGTCGATCCATGATTGTACATACGGCAGATATCCTAATTCATTGGGATCTATATAGACCATGCCACAACGGGACACTGTAGCAGGTGACGCCTGGGCTAAGTCACCAACCTTTACAAAATATGTTAATATAATTTAAATTAGAATGAAAGTTTTTGGGGTAGTGTAAAGTTAACATATCAGATAAATAATTTTTGGTTGATTTTAATATCCATCTTGGCTTAGTGGCACAGCGTCTTTAAACATGACGATTGTTGGTTCGATTCCCACTCGGGAGAATGATTGCATTTAATTTCTTTTCATTTTCCCATCCCAGTTCCCCTAGGCAGACATGATGTTATGAAATATCTTAAAAATATCTTAAAAACAATTTTTCACATGATAAATATACAGACATACAATAGATTAACAATTGTTTAACATTATGTAACACATATAAATCTATTGTAAGTGTGTATACAATACATTTAACAGAATGTTAAACATAGATAAATTATTAAACCGGCCGGGTAGTATCATAGTAAGGCCCAGAATCTATATAGACTATGGTGGGTGGTAGGTTTTGGTAAATATACCTCAAAAAGCATATGAACATAAGGAGTGAGTTTAATTCGTTCAGAGTTAGATAGACAAAGCATTTTGTTATCATCGAGCACTGTGTTCATATTCTCTATCCACACGGCGTCCACTGGCCCATCGCATATTAGCCACTGGTGATCCTCATTTTCAGCCTGAAAATATTTTTTGAGTTATTATAAAACATAATTATAATAGCAGCACGCAATGCCTCCAGAATTCGGCAGAAAGTGGGGAACAGAGTGTCTTAACACTAGGTTCCCTCTGCCTACCCTGCTGTGTGCGGGATACAGCGTGAAGCTGAAGCTGATTTACAATTTAAAATCATAAATAATGATTAACATTTTCGTTTTGGCAAATACAAGAATATTTAGAGGATAAACATGTATGGAATTAACGTCTTTTGAATGTCAGGCAGGATAGCTGCCGGCTAATGTAATAGTAAAATATACCATTGACTTTGATAAATTAATTTTGAACAAAAACAAAAACCGACTTCTAACAACGAACTAAAAAGTGTAAAATAATTATACAAAGATTTTATAATTTTGAAGTCGGTGTCAAGCTAATGCTACAACACCTTTACTACAATTTAAAACGCGCGGAAGCGCGTAGCTAAGTTCTTTTACAAACAGAACTGGCGAGCAGCACCGTGTGTTATTTTACACGAACCATTTGAAGGCACTTTTTACCTATTCGTAACTCAAAAACTATTCCACCTAAACCTGTCATATTTGGCTCAAATGTTTAGACCCCTTACTTGTATACGTGCATTAAATTTCATAAACACAGCTCAAACAGTTATTTAGATAATGACGTCTAAAAATCGTTAATTTTAAGGGGGGTGACTGACCTATAGACCTTAATGTTAACCAAGTTCCAGATGACCTAGAATGGTGAAATTTAGCATCCGGTTAAGTAATTAGGTGTATGTCAAGGGAAAAATCCGAAACTAGTATTTTTTAAAATATTTTCTTATAATTTTTCAATAAATAGTTTTAATTAGGAACATTTACTTATAGTGCCTGTAATGAAAGCATAGCAATCAAAGTTCATGATAATTCATTTTTAGGCTTAGTGCCTGACAACATAAGAGCAATGCATTATTTATACATGTTGCTATATTATATGTCAGGCGTTAGTAAATATTTTATTTGTTATGGAGACTAACTTCACTATTACTTACGTAAGCCATCTAAAACAACACGATGATTTCAAGTATATTTTAAGATAAGTATGTCTCCATTTGTAGCTAATTTATGTCCTGAAAAAGCCTGCCATCATGTGGACTTCAAGGGCTTCACGTAAAAATATAAGAATATAATAAATGGATTAACATCCTTCATTATTATTTATTACTAGCGGACACGCGCAGCTTTGCTTGCCTATTTAAGGGTGAATTCTTATAACCCATGAAACATGTGTTTAATGAAATATTTTTAAGTCTAAATTTCAAATTTTATAAAAATCGGTGCCGATTTAATTTATTTTCTATACAAACTTTGAACCCCTGTTTCACCCCTTTAGGGTTAAAATTTTTCAAAATTCTTTATTAGTGGATGTTCAGATTACGAAAGTAAACTTTTGTCCAAATTTAACGTTTCTACCATTAGCGGTTAAAGCTGTGCGTGCGTCTTACTTCAGTCAGTGAGGACAAGTCCTTTTATATATATATAGATAATTTAAACATTTTAGTACTTATTATACTAAGAGTATTTGCATAATCGATTAACGTATTTGATATCAAATTATTATTACAATATTTAAGTACTAAGTCCTAAGATATAAGATCCTAAAAGGGTTGTTTTATTGCTTTCGAGGTACGGAATCCTAAAACAGAAAAAAATACACAAAAAAATAAATATAAATAAAAGCTTTTAAAAAATAATTATATTGATAGAAATATATATAAAATTTAATAATAATATACTATCTGTAAGGTCAGTCGTGGGACAGGGGCACAAAGTGTGACTGTA